>APFE031720391.1:0-20513 GCA_000404065.3 Pinus taeda
AAATCCTCAATTTAATTTGCTTATTGTGTTAGAGAATTATTTTTTATTAATCCATTAGAGGTGAACATTTTATTCAACAACATCCATGGTTACCTATGATTTTAAGAAAAATATTTTCTTGAGGGAAGAGAAATATTATGTATAAAAATTAAATATACATTAATTAAGAGTACTTAGGAAGAAAGGGATAAAAATATCATGAATGCTCATGTAAAAGGAGCCAAGACTATTCTTAACTCAACTTCATTGCAACATCATCATTTAGTTCCTTTCATATTATATGTGTGTGTGTGTGCTTTCATTTATTTCTAGAACATGTAGAGAAGATACAATCCAAAGGAGAGAGAAGTTGGTTAAACAATATCGCAACATGAGGTAGGATTGTTGTGTACACACTACAAGTGGGGTTGGAAAAAAGAGTCATCACCGTGATAAAAAACATAACCATTTGCATTAGATAACCATTAATTCCCTATTATCATTTATTTTCTATATGAACATAGTAAATTTTATAGCTTTGTCAAATTATGATTGTATTCAAGAAACCCATTCTACCAACGTGTTATCCATACCATGATTCCTTCTTACATATAGTTCATAGTGAGATGGTTTTGGTAATATATCTAAGAATATAGACCCATTTGTGAATGTACTAATGTGTTGCATAATTTATTAGAACTCTCATTGAGATTTTGTGGCACAATTCAAAAATTCCCAAAAATGATGGAGAAAATCCCCAATCAAACCGACCTAAATATAAAATTGATGTTACTATCAAAGGGGGGAAACTAGTCCATGAGTGATGTTTAATTCTCTTTGAATCACCAACAAACAAAATATCACCAACACTATCACCAACACCCTTGTACCTTATGTCAATCTAACACTCTCACAGCTTACACTATCTTCTATTGTTTGTTTTGTTGACTTCAAAATAGAAACTATTATTTTTTAGCAGTGTAAATGAAATCTTGGAATATTTTTATAATAAAGCTGTTGGTTTTTCTAAAACCCATAGTAAATAGTCAAATATGTGAGAATAATTGAGTTATTAATGGAAGAAAAAGGAGACCGCTAACCTTCGGATATGTAATTCATATTGGTAAAGGCTGTAGTTACTAGTTAGTGACTCACTAACATAATTTTGTATAAGGGAACGATTTTGATGCCTCCATGCTTGGACATAATGGGTCAATTTATATAAAAATATATAAGTAAGCTTATTTTGAATGTGCATACAAAATTGTAACTTGGTCCATTGGAAATTAATACTGCATAGATTAGGTGAGAACAATCTTTAATTTTATGTCAAATAGGTATATCCCACATTCATCATGGAGTAAATAAGATTTAAAACATTTATTATATAACAAGGTGGAATTACATTATCCCACATGTATTACGGTGATATAGTTTTTCGATATGGTTGGTATATAAAAAAGTTTAGGAAATACCAAAGTTGTTTCTTTATAAAGAAGTTAATTCTTAGGAAGATTTTTCTTTATAAAGAAGTTAAGTATGAGGGAGCTTACATTGAAAATATGATTTACATTGAAAATATGGTACTGTTTCTAATTTGGTTACTAACAAAACATGCAATTTGACGTTTCTTCATTAATTACAATCTAACATTTTATATTTTAACTTGTTATTGATGTAGGTTACTTCTATATTCAAAAAAAAAAATTGCAATACTTTCTCTTTCATAGATATAGTGTTACTTCTATAGTCGTTAGGTTTTTCATTAATAATATGGTGTTTCATTAATTTTAGGCACTCCACAAGGTTTCTAGTAGCCAGTGTTTTGTTGTAGAAATTCACACGAGGATTTTGTTATATTGCTAGATACCTTTATAGAAACTAGCAATTGGGGTGAGGATCTTGTTTTATTTCTGGATATTATTATAGCAACTAGGGTGAAGGTCTTATTTTATTTCATGAAAGGAATCTCTATGGTAACGATTTCAGAAATCATAGCAACTAGCAAAGAGTGTAAGGGTTTCTTTTTATTTTATGGCAATCAATGTGAGAAATCTCTTATGGAAACAAGAGTAAGTGTTTTGTTCTATTTTTTTGTATAACTGTTTCCACACTATACAAATATAGATTAAGGGATTTGTTCAAAAACATAGAATAAGTATAGACAAAGGGTCTTTTTTCATTCTTTTCACTGTTGTTCATGGAATTTGTATGTCTTAATCACTGATAGTGCATATTCTTGATTTTATCTTTTTTTCAATAAGTTATTTTCTACCATTATATAATATTGAGTGATTGGATACTTCCACAATATTTCGTAATGTTAGTTATTTCAGGAATCATACTGTGTAAAATGCTTGATCCATCCAACATTTTGGATGGTGACTCCATCCATCATCACTGACTAGAGAGAGCCTTATGATGGATTGAGTCACCATCCTAAAAGTGTGAGAGATCACACATATTACACAGATAACAAGTTTTACAAATCACAAACTTTTCTCACTAACAATATATAATATACCAAGTTACTAATTGTTAAGATATGCATGTCATAATAAAAAAAAAATGAAATACAGTGCACTATTCAACCCCTTTCTAAATTCCATGCTTTTGAATTGTTTTTATGTTTCCGTATGTTGACATTTGTAGGAGAAATGAGTCATGTCCACCTGAGATGAGAATGTCACCCCATTTCTGTGTATCATGTGTCAAGTTAAACTTTGTTTGAAAATTTTTCTCTTATTTTAGTTCCATTTTAAGTTTCTCTAGTAGTAAAGATATTAGAAATGTGTGAATTCTAGTTCATTATCCACTCATAGACCACTCCAAAAATTTATCATCCTCATATATGAACTCCCATATGCCCTAGGCTACAAGGCTAGTTCATTAGTTAGGCATCCTTTCCTAAAGCTTCAAGAATACATCTAGTCTAAAAGGGTAATATATCCTAAATATTGTGGCTTAGCAATCATATCTTCCATCAGGTTAATACTTAGAGATAGTGAGGCACATGCACTAGCCATACCAAAGGCCCATTCTTGTATGGACTATGGTTACCACAATTTTCCTAATTGTAATTGTCATTGCTTTATCCATTGTAGCTGAACCAATTGAACTTACTATGCTCCCTTGTGTCATGCATTATGCCTATACTTATTCACCTTATAAGAATAGTTAAAGGGACATTAACGTGTCTATCCAAATGTTCCATTTTCTAGCTAATATTTGTGATTTCTTAATTTATCAGAATTCATTGAATTATTATTTATTTAGCATGAATATAATTGATTTTAGGAAATTTGATTAAAATTTATGTTTTGGTTCTTATCTTTGTTACTAAGAAGAATTTTAGAAAAAATTGTCTTAGAGAGAAAGGCCCAACACTCTCTTACACTTTTCAAAACCTTTCCCAAGGAATCCCAAGCACATCCTAAACTTATACCTAACCTAATACTTTAGATTTGGCTACTTTTTACATTAAACTAGATAATAGATTATCCCTCTTTAAGGAAATGACATCGAATTTATCCTGAGCTGTTGACCTTCTGTGAACCTTCTCATGGAAGACACCATGACATGAATTTGGCGAAAATATGATGTGACATTTGTGTGGCAGCTGGTACAAATACGACCTTCAGTGAAAATATGACGTGAAATTTGTGTAGTCGCTGGTACAAGTGAGGCCGAAAACTGTCCGTGAAAATTCTGAGAATGTTTGCGGTTGGAGAGAAACATAGCAACTTAGGTTGCTTCCCTACAATATGATACCATTGGTCGAAGATGAATTCTCGTTTATTGTAACCTTTTGCTGTTTTGTGTGCCTCTTCCTAACCATAAAATATTTACATTGTTAACATATTTAGTTACAGGCGAAATGAATATATTCAGTTACAGGCGAAATGAATATATAAAAATATTCACAATCATGAAGTTAATTTTTGAATAACTTCGCATTACCTCTGTTAAATTGGTTTAATCCAATGAGGATTCTGAGAGAGTAAAACAGTGTTCTTCACTGTACTTACAGCGAATAGTATTATGGGTAATTATAGTGAATATCATTATCTCGGAATCAAAATTTTAAACATAATTGCATGAAGCCCAGTTTTCGCGAGGTGAAACTAATTCATTTACAAATAATTTCATCATTCATTTTAGTGATTACATGAATATTTGTATACATTCCTTTCACTTTCACGGAATGATATTCTTCTTCTTATTATATTTCTTTGTGTTCTTTGAATTTAGCTCTCAATGCAACTTCCAAAACCTCTTCTCCGTATCTCCATCAACGTTGTAGTGGTTACTAGGATTTTTTCACTCAGGTGCTATGGCTACCATATTTTTATCCTTTCAGAGTTTTTGTTTCTTCTTCCCATCCTTATAAGCGTCTTGTTTCTCTTTTTTATTTGATCCACTGGACCTATGTTCTCGAGGTGTTGTGCCTATACATAAGTATCATCCAGCATTTTGGGCTTGAACAACATCATCTTCTCATGGACATTGTGGTACATAATCGTCAAATACTTGAGGAGTACAAGTTGGTCCTTTAGAGAGATACACAACATTATAGTCATGTTTCTGAATTCTAAGTACTCCTAATTGCTTTGGCATAGATTTTGCCTCAAATGTGATTGGTGCCAAAGGAAGGGAAAGTGTACTCCAAGAGATGAAATGCCGTTGCAACCTAAAATGATTTTTGAGCCATTTGACAAGTGGGTTACGGACTTTGTTGGAACTTATTGACGCTCAACCAAAGAAAAACAAGTATATCATTATGTGCATTAACTATCTGGGAAAGTTCACTGGAACTAAGGAAATTAAGGCAGCAACAGAGGAGAGGGTGATTGAGTTCTTAAGGGAGAATGTATTTCACAAATTTGGGTACCCTAGAGAACTGGTTAATGATCAAGCCATTTTACCTCCAACATGATTGAAGACTTGTTAAGCGAGCATAAGGTCAAGCATAGAACCTACACTCCCTATCACCCAAAAGCTAATGAGAAAACTAAGGTCACCAACAAAGTGCTCGAGGGCATCGTGACCACAGTGGTTTGGAACAACATGAAATATTGGGTATATAAAGTAGTTAAAGCCACCTCGGCCTGTAATACCACCTAGAAGACCACCACTGGATTCACACCATAGGATTTGGTCTATAGGAAAAAGGCTCTATTGTCCATTGGATTTGAGTATAGCATATTGAGGATGGCAGCCCAACTAGATCTAGATCTCAGCAATGCAAGAAAGAGAGATTACTCCAGTGGAATGGCTTAGATGAGCTCAAAACGCAGGCCCTGCTATACATAGAGGTAACTCAAATTTAGAGAAATATCTATCATGATAGGAACATCAAAGATAAGTAATTTGAAGAAGGTGATTAGGCCTTATTATATGATTCTAGATATAAATATTTTAAGGGAAATTTAAGGAAAATATGGTTAGTGCCTTATGGCATAGAGAGATGTCATGATAATGGTTCAGTGCAAATTAGAACCATAGATGTAGAGAGCATCCCTTTACTTGTTTATGGGCACATAACGAATATTTACAAGAGACCATTGTCAAGGCAAGAGTTCATTTATGGTATCAATAAAATAGTGATGGTGGTGGAACAAGTTTTAGCTCCTCCCTGAGCAAGTGAGTGAGAAAAGAAAAATGAAAAATAAGGATTGAGCTGAAAGCATCCATTAGGGACCTAATTCCCATTATCAGGTTGAATACCTCTGGTGTCAGCCCAATTGTGTCCAAAAAAAAAGGGAAAAAGAGAAATAAAAATATATCTAGGTGAAAACCTCTATTGAGGGGCCAAGGGCAAGCAACTAGAATGAAAACCTATTGGAGGCACACTATATTATCTCATGAGAATAATTATCTCATCATAATTATATGAATAGGTTGTTTTTTAATTATAATTATGAAATTAACTATTAAATAATGAATACAATTAACTTGAATTTATTTATTTATATCTCATATCTTATTATTTATTAAAATTTATAATTTACTTCGATTATTAATAAAAAATTATTGAATTATAAAAACCAAAATTTTTGATAAGTTATTAAACTATAAAATGAATATGAATAAATGTAATAATTATTGATAATAATAATATATTATGTTGTTAATAATGGTATGGAGAGAGGTCTTCATTTGAGCACAATAGATATTTAATGTTTGATATTTTTGCCTCTAAATTACATTAAAAAATAAACAAATAAATAAGTTAAATAACAAGAGTAATGTGATGTAATGTAAAGTATTAAATTAGGTCAAAATAAAATAAAAATAATAATAATAAATATAACAATGTCTGAAGGTACTAAATACCTATGATATTTATATGGAATATAGTTTATTTAAAGGGGCAAATGAAATCAACCTAGATCAATCTTAATGATGGAGCTTTCACCCACTCAAAGCGATGGAATTTCTTGTAATCTAAACAGAAAGTTTGTTTAAATTATACTTTTAAATAGATTATATTCCATAGGAATACCATGACATCTCAATACCATGGGTCATTGTTTATTATTATTTTATTTTTATAGGGTTATTTTTACATTCATCTCTATATGCATCATCGGTGAATGGATCTATGTGAATAAGAGTCCCTAAAGTTGTAATCTTTGATGTTGGTGGCCTTGTAGTCACCAACCATTTCATGATGACCTCCACATTTGAAGGATCTATCTTTAATTCTCTTCAACCAATCACAAATCCCAAATACATCAAGGACTCTTGTGCAAACTCACACTTCTTAAGATTTTCTAGGAGCTCGTGCTTCTTCAATATTTCTAGCACCTGCATCAAATTTTAATTATTCTTATCATCCAAATAAACAATAACAAATGAATCTATAAAATGGCCTAATACATAATTCATTAATGTCATTAATTTAGTTGTTTCATTCTAGAGGATGAATGGCATAACCAACAACTCATACAAACCTTGCTTATTTTTGAAGTTGGTCTTCCATGTATCTTCTTCTTTCACTAGAATCTGGTGATATGGAGACTTTGAGTCTAGCTTAGTGAAATAATTTGTTTGCTGCAACTGATCTGGCAAATCGTCTATCTAGGGCATGGGGTATCTCTTATTGAGCATGATTTTATTCAATGTTGTTTAATCTATACACATGTGTCAGGTCACATTCTTCTTTGGCACAATGATAAAGGGTGACCCACATGGTGATGTACTCAGTCGAATAACACCCTGTTCCAATTGTTGTTGCAACTATTTCTTCACCTCACTTGTTTCTATAGCATACTTCATATACAACCCAATATTTGGCAATGGGGAGTCTGAAAATAACTAGATCTCATGCTCCACATCTCTCTTAGGATGTATCCCTTTAGGCTCTAGGAACCGATCCTTGTATTCCTATAACAACTCCGCCAATTGTTGTCTTCTTTTTCTTAGTACACCCCTCTAATTATGCCTTACCTCTTATTGACTCATCTATAGGATAATTTTCTCTTAAAAGCAATAAAACATACTTCTTGCTCGAACTAATCAATTTATTGGATTTTTTGCCAATTATGAGTGAAACTTTTAACCTTTATTTAAGCATTTGATGATGAACGATATTTCATCCTTGATGAGATGGTACCAGTTAGCTCTCGTGATGAATATAACATCACACATGTACATGTGTGGACTGCAAAACACAACTCCACATGCATTAAGGGGAACGACATACATATCTACCTCATCAATAAAATAAACACTCATAACAAATGTAAGTTTACACTAATTTTTTACCTTAAGCTTTGCATCCTTATGTACCCATCCCAATGGATATGGGTTCAGATGATCACTCAATCCCTAACATCTTGTCTAGATCTGTTGCAATGAGATTTTCCTACAATCCTGAGTCAAAGAGATGAAATTCCTTTGCAATCTGAAATGATTTTTGAGCCATTTGACAAGTGGGGCACGGAATTTGTTGGAACTATTGACACTCTATCCAAGAAAAAAAAGTATATCATTATGTGCATTAACTATCTGGGTAAGTGCATTGAAACTAAGGAAATTAAGGCAACATCAGAGGAGAGGGTGGTTGAGTCCTTATTCGAGAATGTATTTCACAAATTTGGGTACCCTAGAGAACTAGTCATTGATCAAGGCATTTTACCTCCAACATGATTGAAGACGTGTTAAGCGAGCATAAGATCAAGCATAGAACCTACACTCCCTATCACATAGAAGCTAATGACAAAATGGAGGTCACCAATAGAGTGCTCGAGGGCATTGTGACTAAAGTGGTTAGCAACAACATGAGATACTAGGTAGATAAAGTAATTAAAGCCACGTGAGCCTATAATACCACGTGGAAGACCACCACTGGATTCACACCCTAGGAATTGGTATCTAGGAAGAAGGCCCTCTTGTCCATTGAATTTGAGTATAGCACATTGAGGATGGTAGCCCAACTAGATCTAGATCTCAGCAATGCGAAGAAAGAGAAATTACTCGAGTTGAATGGCTTAGATGAGCTCAAAACACAGTCCCTCCTATACATAGAGGTAAGTCAAATTCAGAGGAATATCTAGCACGATAGGAACATCAAAGATAAATAGTTTGAAGAAGGTGATTAGGCCTTATTGTATGATTCCAGATATAGATATATGATTCATGATAACGGTTCAGTGCAAATGAGAACCATAGATGCGAAGGCCATTCCTTTACATGTTAATGGCCACATAACGAATATTTACAAGAGAACATGGTCAAGGCAAGAGTTCATTGATGGTATCAATAAAATAGTGATGGTGGTGGAGCAAGTTTTAGCTCTTTCCTTAGAAAGTCACAGAGAAAAGAAAAATGAAAAATAGGGACCCCGGTGAAAGCCTCCATTAGTCACCTCAGTCCCACTATGAGGTTGAACACCTCTGGTAGTGGCCCAATGGTGTCCAAAATAAAAAGGAAAAAAAGAAATAAAAATATATCTAGGTGAAAACCTCTCTTGAGGTGCCGAGGGCAAGCAACTAGAATGAAAACCTCTTGGAGGCACACTAACTGTTTTCAAAAAAAAAATTGAAAAGGAAAAAGAGAAAACAAAAATCATGAAAAATTGTTTCCAGGTCAGTAGGAGGACAATCAGAGAGTAAAGGAGAATAAAAGAGGGACCTATTCCTCTCATATTTGTATTTCCCCGTTCATTATCCTTCATCATTGCACCATTCCTTTTATTTTTTTCACTCACTTGCATTAATTTGCAAGGGTATTATGTTTTCTACACGATTCCATTTAAACCTAAATGATTCCCTGTAAACCTATAGGATCCCCTAAAAACCTACAAAATGATCTTGTAGGAATTATATTGGCTTCAGAATCCTAAAGTGAGTAACCCTAGGGCCAGGAAATGACCTTCCCATGTCCAAAAATAAAAAACCCTACATTAGAAATTCATTACCATACCACCCTCCACCATAATCACCCCTGCATCCATGAGAAATAACAATCAGTTTTCAAAACACTCACTGTCTTGAAGAGAAAACACAGAGAAAATATGAAACAGAGAGCAGAGGAGGGTAGCACTTGAGTGTATTTCTCATTATTCACGCTTCTAGGCCTCCTCTCTATCCATGTCATCATCCTCAAGTCCCAACAGTGGAAACGATTAAAAATTTTGAGGCAGAAGTAACTACAACATATCCTGTAGGAAATCATGTAGCCACCTATCCCACAGAATAAAATTCATATGTTGAGGCAAGTTTCCAACATGAAGATCCAAGGGTAGAAGAAGCTCGAGAGTAGTTGCAGCACATTCATCTTGAACACATCCATCTTGAACACCAAGTGCCTGCACATAAAGGAAATCAACAAGGAGTGAGAAATAACATGCAACCGACACACAACAAGCACATCATGTCCTCAAAAAATTGCAGCAAGGTATTAGCATCGTATGCAAGTATCTCACTTCACTCTCTCATTTGCATAATTTAATTAAAATATGTAAAGATTGTGCACAATTTGGTTTATAAGTGAAAGGTGGACAGTTAACGTGGCCAACTTCTTTCAGTCAATGAGGACAAAAAAGTTAGTCCCCACACATGTGGAAACTTTCAAGTCAAAGAGAAAAGAATGAAATCAGAAGTAGTTGAGCTACAGATACCGAAAGTGGGAGTTGATTATGAGGAGAGTGGAATGATGATGTCGTAATGGGGACCAATGGTCCAAAAATGAAAAAAAAGCATACCTCAGGTGCTAGCACACCACCTCACCAAACTCAACCATTCTCCTCAAAGGATTAGAGAAGCATTGAACATGACACCCATGTACAAACAAACCATCAAAAGGCACAAACTCAACTGGATTGTCTTGAGACTCAGCCCACCACTTCTCTTTGGAATGTTAGAAGGAGAGAAGGAACAGGAAGAGAGAAAGTAGTGGGAGGAGGTAGAAAGGAAGGCATGATTTTGTGCATAAGAAGAGGAAACCACAAAATAAACATGGGATGTCAGGGAGGCCACTAGAGATATGAAAGACATGGATATTGATTGAGTTGCTTAGAGGCTCAGAAACACCTTCAATATGGGGGTCATGATTAACCTCATCATTGGGTAACTATATGGACCTTAAGTCACCTCCTAGCATAGTGAAATCAACTCTTCTCACAATTTATTACATGTTCTGATTATATTTTGTCTAATGACATGAGTTAAAGTGTGATGTTGTGCCTAGTGGACTAATATGCATTGGATGTAGGTTTGAAAGAGAAAATCGAGAAATTTTGGCAAGATTAAGGTTTGTAGCCTAAATGGGACAAGGAAGAGAGATTGTAGGAGGTAAATACTCCTCATTTACTCCTCCCTCATCTAAATATTCCTCCATTAATCACACCAACTTAGAGTACAAGCAGCCAAGTCATGAAGATCAAAAGTCAGTCGAGCAAGTGATAGTCAAAGACTTAGTTGATCTTGAGTTTGGGAGTCGAGCCTCCCTAGATTTAAGGAAAGTCATTGGGGACAGCAATTTTATAAGAAATTGGCCTAGAGCCTCACTAGGATTCAAATTTATTTTTTAAAAATAGTGGTTATTTTTGAGCTCTAGACTTGTGGAAGACATTGCTATGGAATTTTTTGTTTTGTTAATGAGATTTAGTTTTTTTATGGTCAAGTATTGATTTAACTCACATGGATTAAGCTCTTTGGTTAGGGCTCAACCCTAGAAGGAAAGGATACTCTTATTGTATATGTATTCTTAGATTGGTTTCATAGATTCATGATTAAAATGTTCTTAGAAGTACTTCATTCCAGGCAATGTAGATTTGATTAATTTTTTATTAGTTTGTTTCCATTTGTTCTCTACTTCACTAGCAGGCTACAAGGGGAAAAAAGAATCACAAAGATGATAGTAGGTGTCTTAACCTCACGTCTTCCTTCAAGGATCACGATTTGAGGAAAGGACCCCCATGCAGCCCCAAAAAGACACATTTCTATTTTCTCATCAAATTTAGGATTTATTGTACTTGAACCAGAATTTGATAAGTTTGCAAGTGTAGGAATTAACTACCATATCTTCCATCTCTACTATTACAATAGATATCATCAATAATTCCATTTCATTTTGAAATTTTCCTGATGCATGAAATAGAGAGTTAGCTCATTAAACATTGTTTTTATAGCTCATTATAATTCTTCTTGTTTACATGATTTCTTGGAAAATAACAATGTTTGATGTAGAGAAACTGTTTCATTAGTAGAGAGATATCCCATAGCGAGAAACCAACTTCCAACTTAATCCATCCATAATCATTCCTTGCTTCCAACAAGACCTTCACCAATTTCATCATTTTACATAGAAACTCCTCCAAGCATGTTGAGGAAACCCAACCATCTCCTAACCTTGGTTTTGAGTTATGAGTGACCCTAGGAATTTTCTCACTCCATTACACCTATCAGCCACCTTCCCTAAGCCTTCAATCACCTCTATCACCAATCATTCTCCTTTGTGCTATATCTTGTAGAAATACAGGGAATTATGTATGTTTTTAGTACATCGAGTAGGTTTTCCTGTAGTGTCCTCTTTTGAGGCCAAAATTTAGCAAAAAAGTGTAGGAAGCAACACAAGGATACCTCAGGGTCTCCCAAACATCCCAACCATTCTCCAACATCCATAATCCTCCTGTCATATCATCAAAAGAGATTAGGGTTCACAGTTGGTTTTTCATAAAAATAATAAAAAGGAAGAAACAAATATATTCCGTCTTTTACATGCACAATAGTGGTGTTTGATGTTTTGAACTTCCATGCTTAGGACAATACCATTTCATACATGTTAGCTTGGCATTCTTGTAAGGCATAGTTTCTCAGCAGTTTGTTATCGAATGGTGTTTTTTTAGCATAGTATTTAAGTCATTTTCCTTATTGTAATAGGCAAGATTTCTCTTAGAGTAGATTCCTCTTTCTTTGATTAGTAATCAAGATTCTTCTAAATCCATGGAAGTCTGACCTGGAAACAATAGTGCTCTCTTGCCACTTGAACAATAACAAAAGGTAGAAATATCAATTTCACTTGTGTATACAACACTGTCACCTCGAAGTTTGTACAAACCCTAGGTTGATAAAGAAAATCTGGTAGCTCCACGAGTTGCCTCTTTCTTGCTGCAATACTTGGTCTCATCAAAAGGTAAGGCCAAAGTTGATGCCGCAAAACAGAACCCTTCTAGATCCTCTGTTGATGATGATTCTCGAAGAAGGCAGAATTATCCTTGCCTCATCTGTGAGGAGGATCATTAGACTAAGGATTGTCCCTGATGATCTCATGTTAATCGCATGTTGAAAGAGACTCTCGCTGTCCTAAAAGAACCCTTTCCATAGCCATCTATTTTTTTCTTTGCAAACACGGTTTGGATATGTCGTCAAGTCATTACATTGGTTTTGTTGATGGTGCTTATTGTACCACGCATAACCTCTCTTCCACAACATGGGTACTCTATGACCCTAATGATGAGCTCATTAACTTACAAGGTATCTTGCTTTCTTGAAGAACCAATTATATTTTTGAATAAAGTGGAGTTTTTGAACTCTTGTGAGAAGCAGTTTCTCTTTGAATTAGGGATATAGTTGTCAAGTTGGATTCACAACAAGTTGTGTTACAATTAAGCAATCATTACTTAGTAAGAAATCCATAAATATTGCATATGTATCTATGTATTACATTGCTGGAAATAAATTTTGATTACATTACATATCAACATATTCCACATAATTTAAATACATTAAGTGATACATTGGTAAATTTTGTCCTTAATAGACATTTACGTCATTTGTAAAAATTGTATCATGTTATAAACGCATAAGTAGAAATAAAAATTGCATATATATATATATCACATCTTCCTCAATGTTTACAACAAAATGTCAAAAAATAGAGTGTTCTCAAACATTTGGCTTTAAAACCCTACAAAATGTGTAAAAGAGTAGATAAACTATCAAAACTACATGGTGCTCATGATAGCATGAGACCGCTCTGATCACTTGGCCTAGCAATCGACGTAGTCTCACAAAGACTCTGAGAGTATGTCTATGCCAATCTAGTGGAACATTGTTGATAGTGGCATAATCTGGAACCCCTCGAGTGATTTCCTCTAGACTGCACTCCATATTTCCTAAGGGGTGAGCCCCTTCCTCGTAGTCTTCACCCACTATCGTATGGGCAGCTCACCGTATTATTGGGAACAAATCCCATAGTCTCTCTAGTCCCACATCTGTACATTTATCATAAGTTAAGTTTTATCTTACACTTTTATAAATGTCATGAAAGTTGAAAAAAACAAAAAACAAGTTTTTACCTGGGTCGGTCCACTGTTCACCTAGTGGTAGAGGCAAATCTTGATCCCCTCTAAAATTTGTGTCAGACTAAGCATAGCCACCTACCACAAGCTGTTAGCATTCAAGCGAACTGAATAAATGTGGTGTATAATGCATATGTTGACCTATGCCTCCTCGAGGCATGAGTTGGCTCCATCTCAGGAGAATCATATCTCGTGGGGTAGGATGTGGTACTTATGCCCACTGATAGTAAAAGAGGGGCACTCGCTCCAAGGTGAAGGTGACCAGTAGAGAACTAGACCCGAATTGCTTCAGGTGTTTGTGCTTACCCTTGGTCAGTTGTTGCTTCATGTTCGCCTAGAGGCCTCTACACTAGTTGAAGATGGTGGGGGTCAAACATAAGATAACATACAAGAATTGAGACTTGGTAGCCTCATGCACATATTATGTTCTAGATAAGCATGCCATGGTGAACAAAATTATTCTAAGAATGAGGTTGTTGCTGATTGTTGCAATCTTCACCTTTCCTCCGTTGGTTATCTCGGCGCCAAGAGAGTATCTCTGAACTAGACTCCTGGTACTCTGAACTCCTTATCGAGATCCAAAGACTTGAATTGCTTCTCTTTGGCACGATAATCGAGTGATGAAATAGATGCCCATCTCCTCCACTTCCAGTTCTTGCCCTTTGATGATGAAGATACCTTGACCTACATCCCAAAGGCTCATCAGATAGGGTAGAAACTCCATATGAGCCCTCAACCATGTGGTCCTGAAGAATAGTGAACAAATTGATATGTTAAGAGTACAAAACAAGAAAAAAGGTGAAAATGTTACTTTTTCTAATTTCTATCCTAGATGTAGGAAGAAACATTCATATTGAGAATGTTCTCTTGACAATAATATTTTTTTTTATATGTGGAGAGGTTCATGCTACATAGGACATCCCTTTAATATCAAGACTCATGTTTATTTTCCAAAAAGAAGTTGGGACAAGTCAAACAAAACAACCTTGTTATGTTGTTCATAGAAGACCTTAGGAGGCTTGTCAAATAGGTATGGCACAATATCCTAATGGAGAAATTCCTTGTTACGCACAACCACAAAGTGAGTGAAGCACCACCCTACTATGGAAAACTTGGCCACGTGAGCCACAAAACTCATCCTCGTGAAAGGGATGGCAACGTTCTTATGGTAGAAACATTCAGTAACCTCAATATTTCCAACAATATCCTCAACATCAACCTCAAAATTATTCTGCACCCAAACCTCCAAAATGTGCCCATCCATAATTCCAACCTCAATTGACTACAAGTCAACCCCTTCAATTACTATGTACTTCATTTCCTCAATTAAATGAATTACCTTCTTATCTACTCGCTAATCCCAATAATAATGTGCCTTAACAATCAATTTATAATATCCAAGCCCAAATGTTTCAAGCTTATATAATAGCTCTTCTATATTTAAATGATGTCCAAGTTAGATCTCCTCAATTTCTATCTAATAAAATACCCCTTGTTGTCATTCAAGAATATAAAGATGATAAATCTCTTGAAGAGGAGGAAAATCCTCAACAAGGAATTACTCCTTAGAAGGAATATATTCATACACAAATAGTTGAAAATAAAAGAAAATCAATTCCTACAATTCGTATAGCTAAACAATGATCTATTTCATTACAAAATCCTCCCTTTTTGAAGAGATTACAAAGTGATGAAGGTATAGATAAGAAAATAGTTTTATGTGATAATAACATGTTAGATGAATTTGAAAATATTTGGATCAAATTCCATTGCCTCAACCTTTGAAAGAAATCCCTATTTTTTCCAAAAGAAATAAAGGAGTTGTGTATTGAAAATCCTAGAAGAAAATGAAAATAATTCTAAAGAGTGCAATTGAACAGAAATATTGAAAGCATTATGATGCAAAACAAAACATTGAAAAATACTTAGATCCCCTTAATCCAATTGTAAAGGTGCATACCAATGGAATTGAAATTCCAAACACTTTGATTGTATTATGTGCAAATATAAACATTATTTCAAAATAATAAGATGGATAAGGTGAAATTAACTAATATTCAATATAACCCTACTTTATTGGAATTAGAAGATATAGATGTTCTCATATGTAAGGGTATATTAGAATATGTATAATTACTACTATATCCATGGGAGTATCCTATTTATTTTATGATACTAACTCCAAAAACTAATATATGATTACATCCGTGATTCTTGGTAGGCTAAGGTTAGTTAATATTGATGCATTCATAAGTTGTAGGTCTAGTGATATGTTCACTTCGAGTGGAAATACCACTAAAATGTTCATAGCATATGTGCAAGTAAGAAAAATAATTGAAATATAGAATGGGAAATGAATTGAAGGAGATGATGGAAATAATAAAGATATTAAACTAGTTTTAACTATCTCACAAAATTATGAGGAAGATTAATTAGTGAATTTAATGAACAATCATTATATTTCATCATATTATGAACAAAATTATTGTGTGCACATATTAAAGCAAGTCTTTCAAGACGAATTCAATATTGAATACTTTTCATCTTCACAATCTAAAAGGTTATTAAACTCAATGGAAAATTTTGGGAATTCTCTTATAGAAATTTATCCACTTAAAACATTAAACATTAACAATAACTTCGAGGAATTTCAAAAGAAATAGTTCATAAATATGATGCAAAAACAATCCTCTATATTTGCATGAGAATATATTGACATGAAAGGAATTGATTCAAATATATGTATGTGTAAAATTTACATACAAGAGAGTGTCAAACTTGTAGGACAACCTCAAGGAATGATGAATCATAATATGAGGGAGATTGTTAAAGATGATTTACAAAAATTTCTCAATGTGAATTTTATTTACCTAATTTGAGATATCCAATGGGTTTCACCTTACTTAGTGTGCCTAAGAAAACTTAAAAGTGGAGAGTATGCATAGATTATGGATAATTAAATAAATAAGCTCTAAAGATCATTTCTCATTACCATTTAATGATCAAGTATTAAATAGATTAGAAGGGAAGAGGAATTTCTCTTTTCTTGATGGTTTCATCACATACAATCACATTCAACTTGCATAAGAAGACTAATATAAGATAACTTTTACTTGTCCATAGTGTATGTATGCTTACATGGAATGCCCTTTTGTTTTGCATAATTCCCCTATTACACTTCATACAGCAGTATTAGGTATCTTTTCTCACTTGATCGATGATTTTGTAGAAGCTTATATGGATGATTTTACTCTTTATGGGAATAATTTTGTAGGGGATATGGAGAATTTGGGAAATTTCATTATTATATGTAAGGAAGTTAATATTTCATTAAGTCATTAAAAAATCATTTTGATTTTTAGCAAAGGAATTTTTTTGGGTCACTATATTTCAGGTGTTCGAATCAAAGCATATTCATTAAAGGTTGAGGTTATCTCTAAAATTTCAGTAGCAACATGTTAAAGATATGTTAGAAGTTTTGTTAGATTCACAAGTTAATATAGAAGTTTTATAGAAAACTTCACAAAGATTGCTTCACCACTTTTAAAATTACTCACTAAAGATTGTCAATTTCATTAGAGTTATATTTGTCAAAAAGGCTTTTGAATTGTTGAAACGTAAATTCCGAATCACCAATTTCAAGAGGGAAAACTTTGTCCAGTCCACCTCATATTTCTAATGATGCTTCAAATACAACCATAGCTGTTGTATTGGGACAAAAATACATAACTCCTTATGCTATATACTATGTTAAAATATGAAATCTCTATGGAAAAAATTGAAAGTCCTATGGAAAAAATTGAATGTACTTTGCAGAAAAGTGAATAGTAGTAAATTTACTTTTCAAAAAACTAAATATAATAGAATGTACTTTGCATTAATTTGAATGTAATTTGTAAAAAACTAAATGTGCTTCGGTGAAAATTGAATGTTCAATGTTACAATTACATAAAATGTGGATTTCTTCTTTAAAACATTTCAAATCAATGATTATATATAGAACATAAAGTTAAGGATCATATGAAGAGCACGAAGAACAAATATGACACAATTATATTTCATTCCAATTACCGCGGAAAAACGCCTAAGGGGGAAAACCTGAAGAATTCTTCTGCTATTGTATTACTTCAATTGTTGAGTAGAGTAGACACACCTTAATATTGCATAAAGTCACCAATGTCTCATCTACTTGATGTTGAAGTGCACATGCCTTTCACTTGAAGATCTCCCCCCTCTCTTATATATCATGTGGTTCACACTTTCTGTTACTCCTCCCTTGCTTGTAGTCCACACTAAAAACTCTTTCTTCTTATTGAGAATGAACATGCTACTCCCAATTTTCACTTTTTTCTTTATTAAATAGACGAGAAGGAGAGGAGTTACAAAATGAATTTATTCCTTCACCCAATAATAGGAGAATCAAATTCCTTGAGGTAGGAGTTACTTGAGAAGAAGTGGAGCTCAGAAAGGTAGGCTTATCTTAAGGGGTTACAATTAAAATTTGGGAGAGTGAGAGTTACAAATAGAATTGAATGAGGGAGTTACAAGTGAATTTAATGAGAATGACTTATGCTCTTTCAATACATTGAATTAGTGAGGGAGAGTTAGATTCCCTTAATTATAGAGCTACTATTTTATTCCAAGAGAGGAGTTATTATTTTTTTCCAACATAGGGGTTCAATTTTACAAGTAAGACATTCTCAATTTAATTTAATTAATGCTTTAGAGAATTATTTTTTAGAGTCAATTCCCTTAATTCTAGACCTACTATTTTATTCCAAAGGGAGGAGTTAATATTTTATTCCAAGAGAGTGGTTCACTTTTCCAGGTAAGAAATCCTCAATTTAATTTGTTTATTGTGTTAGAGAATTATTTTTTATTAATCCATTAAAGGTGAACATTTTAGTCAACAGCATCCACTGTTACCTATGATTTTAAGAAAATTATTTTCTTGAGGGGAGGGCAACCTTATCTATAAAAATTAAATATACATTAATTAAGAGTAAATAGGAAGAAGGGGATAAAAATGTCATGACCACTCATATAGAAGGAGCCAAGACTATTCTTAACTCAAGTTCTTCATTGCAACATCATCACTTAGTTCCTTTCATATTATGTGTGTTTGTGTGTGTTTTTATTTATTTCTAGAACATGTAGAGAAGATACAATCCAAAGGAGAGAGAAGTTGGTTAAACAATATTGCAACAAGAGGTAGGATTGTTAAGTACACACAAGTGAGTTGGAAAAAGGAATCATCACCATGATAAAATACATAACCATTTGCATTAGGTAACCATTAATTCCCTATTATCGTCTATTTTCCATATGAACATAGTAAATTTTATAGCTTGGTCAATTTATAATTGTATTCAAGAAACCCATTCTACCAACCTGTTATCCATATCATGATTCCTTCTTACATATTGTTCATAGTGAGATAGTTTTGGTAATATATCTAGGAATATAGACCCATTTGTGAATAGATTACTACATTTCATAATTTATTAGAACTTTCATTTAGATTTTGTGGCATAATTCAAAAATTCCCAAAACGGATGGAGAAAATACCCAATCAAACCCACCCAAATATGAAATTGATGTTACCATCAAAGGGGGCAACTAGTTCATGAGTGATGTTTAATTCTCTTCTAATCACCAACCAACAAAATGTCACCAACCCCCTTGTCCTTTATGTCACTCTAACACTCTCACACTTACACTATCATCTATGGTTAGTTTTGTTGACTTGAAATAGAAACTATTATTTTTTTGGCAATATAAATGAATTCTTGGAATATTTTTATCACAATGTCGTTGGTTTTTCTAGTCCCCAATAATAAGAAATAGTCGAATATGTGAGAATAATTGAGCTATTAATGGAAGAAAAAAAAGAAGGCTAACCTTTGGATATGTAATTCATATTGGTAAAGGCAGTAGTTATTAGTTAGTGACTCACTAACATGATTTTGTATAAGGGAATGATTTTGATGCCTCCATGCTTGGACATAATGTGTCAATTTTTATAAAAATATATAATTAAGCTTAGCTTGAATGGGCATATAGAATTCTAACGTGCTCCTTTGGAAATTAATAGTGTATATATTTGGTGAGATCAAACTTTAATTTTATGTCAAATAGGTATATCCCACATTCATCATGGTGTAAATGCCATTTAAAACATTTATTATATAACAAGGTGGAATTACATTATCCCACATGTATTATGGTGATATAGTTTTTGGATATGTTTGGTATATAAAAAAGTTTAGGAAATACCATGAGAGAATCATCACCTTTTATTTAAAATTTGTTTGGTTATAAAGAAGTTGAGTATGAGGGAGTTGTCCATGCTTGATTTAAGTTGAAAATATGCTAATGTTTCTGAGTTGGTTACTAACAAAACATGCCATATTCCTTCATTTATTAGAATTTCAGGTTTCTTCATTTATTACAATCTAACATTTTCTATTTTAAATTATTATTACTATAGGTTACTGTAGAAATTTTGAATAATTTAACACATATTCAATAGAGATTATCGTGATCATGTACTATTGCGGAAAACATACACAATACATAAGTTCCTATACGTTGATCATCAATATAGCAGCATCAATAACAATAAAACATCAAGAGCATTCACACATTAACATAGTATGTATCCCAGGGAAAGCATCTCGCTAAAAACCCCAACTATCTGTATATTAATGATTGAGTCATGTAA
>APFE031720397.1:36306-52303 GCA_000404065.3 Pinus taeda
TAGATTCTTCCTCCATTGTACAACCCCATTGCAGCTCGGGGGTCCGCGGGGAAGAAGAGTACCCAAGGAGTAGGCTGGGAGGTTAACCGGCGGGTCTCGTTTTCGGATCAAGTGCGTCATCATACACTCGCAGAAGTGACCGACAACAAGGGAATACCAGCGACCACAGAGCAAGCAGAGTCTCGCCTTCCAGTGGACGGTACATATGTATTTCGTTACTACTTGATCTTAGATTAAAAGTATGTAAATGTTGTGTTATGTTCCTGAATGAGTATCAACAATGTGTGTGTTGAATGAATTGAAATCTTCATGCGTTCCTTTCTGGATGTAATTGTTGTGTTAACAAAAAGATCTTTTTCAAAAAAAATAAAAGAAAATTGCATAGTCCTTACACTTGGTCATAGTCCTTACACCATTACAATCGGTCTTAATTTTAACCTTATTCACCCTACCTTTTTTCCTTTCAGCAGAGAAGAGGACACTACAGTAAAGATAATGTGAAAATGGGTAGTTTGTAATTTTTTGTTTGTTGTTTACATTTTTTTGAAGATCATGCCTTCAAATTCTCTAGTTTGACTTTTATTAGAAATCTAATATATGGTGTTTCTATTGCAGACAGCTTGTTCCGGTGAGCAAAAAATTGTGAAATACAAAATGAATTGCCCCCTTTTATATAACAATCTCAAAGAAATGTGTGTTTCTTATTATAATTAATTATTTCGTACTCTCTAGTTTAACTTATATAACGATTCTAATATCTTATTGTGTATCTTCTATAGATGGATTGTTTTGATGAGCACAAGCATGTGGAATACAAATAATGTCCATTGTTATCAAAAAAACTTTAGGGGAGTTTTGTTTCCTATTATGAATAATTATTGGATTTGAAATATGTTGAACATTACTAATTGTGTGTATTGTAAGCTTACTCAAGCGACTTTTTTCCCTTTCAGCAGAGGACAACAAATTGCATGAGAGATGATGTGCAAAGGGGATGTTTATATTTTTTTCATTGTTCTTATCTGCATGTTTTGTTTTGTTGAGTTTGAGCATGGTCATGTTGTGTTGTACTTGTTTTTTGTTGTTCGATCTTGGTTTTGTTTGTTGGGTGTGTTGTACTCTTCTTCTTTTTTTAATGTTTTTTGTAGTTTGGTCTTGGTTTTGTTTGTTTGATGCGGAAATGGAAATGAAGGAAGAATACAAAGAAAATTGAGGTTATTGTTCATAAATGAAGGTGAGTCAACATTTATGTATGGGTGAGACATACTTTTCTCCTACACAATACTATTGTTCTTTAATACATTGAAATATTTGTTAGTTGCACAATGATTTATTATTTTGTCATGGTTTTGAGATAGTATGATCTTGTTCATGGGAGTGAGATTTGAGATTTTTCTTAGAACTTTGATATGAAAGAAATGGAAATATTACACTAGGTTCACATGTTCAAGGATTATTGTTCATGATTGTCGTTGTCATAATATTAGCCAAGGGAAGGTAGTTATGTGTGGTTGATTCATCACTCTATATATTTATTCTTTAAGCTCTCTCGGTTTACTCATGATCTCAGATATAATATTACTTTGTGCAGCGAATGACTACAATTGTAATGTCTGGGAGGGTCGAGTGGAGATGTAGATGCAACGTAGAGGATGGGTGAGTCATGTTTTTTGCAACAAAATAGTGTTATTATTATTTGTGTGCTCAATATTTTCTCCTTCTAGCATGGTTCTTGGGTAGTACCATTCAAATGATATACATAAAATGGTATGTTTAAATTTTTATGTTTTCTTGTTCCACATCACGAGCACAGCCTCACATAATGTGCCCTAGAGAGGAACAATGGTAAGGTTGAGAAATCAAATGTCTTGAGCTTTTGACCAATCAACCATTGTGCTAGTAGACAACGCTAGGATTTTGGGTGTTCAATATGTTTAAATATGCCTAGATCCTTGGTTGACTTGAGTGCCCTACTCAGACCCTCCATCACTAGAATAAAGAGTAAAGGGGATGGTGTGCATCCCTACCGCAAACCTCGATGAATTCTGAAAAATTCGGAAGGCTGTCCATTAATCAAAACAACTATGTTTATAGAGGAAACACATGCCATGAGCCAGTCCACATGTCTTCTTTCGAACTCTCACCTATGGAGAATCATTCTTAGAAACTCCCAATCCAACCTGTCATATGCCTTAATGAGATCGATATTCATGAGGCATGCATTAATTCTTTTTGTATGGATGAAATGTATACGTTCCTGAATTATTCCAACTGCATCTTCGATTCTTCTTCCTACAAGAAAGCCAAGTTTCTCCAAAAGTAGTATGTTTAGACAGTGTATGTTTAATTTGTTAGCAATAACCTTGGAGACCATTTTATGTATTGGCCTACAATCTGAGAAAAAAAAAGGACAAGAAGATTTTGGAATGTGGGTGAAGAAAGTTGCATTTATGGCACCAGAGATCTTTCCCTCGAGGCGAAACTCCTATACCATCATTGTAAGATCAGAGCTCATGATTTCAAAAAAGAAGATGAAAAGCTCCACAGGCCAACCATATGGTTCGGGACTTTCTCCTTGGCAATCTCACTTAGAACTCCTTTTAGTTCTTCGACAAAGACTGGGGAGACTAAGAGAGATGAATCAGCCTGTGTGACCATGCAAGGGAATAAATTAGCGAAATCCCATTGATCTCTAAAAATTGTTTCCACTGATGCTTGATATTGCTTACTAAAATGTTGGATGGCCTAGGCTTGAATATCCGTCACAGTTGTAAGGGTCTCATTCCATTGTTTCTGAATTTGCCAGATGGTATTAATATCTTTTTTTGTTCGATGCCACCTTGTGGAATAACCTGGTATATTTATCCCCGGATTTTATCCATGCCATTCTAGCAACACTCGAATGTGCTTTTCTTGTCAACAACATTTTCAGTCTCATCCAAGAAATCATGGCAAAGCCCAAGCTATAACAACACCCAGATGTGCTTTTCTTGTCAACGACATTTTCAGTGTCAGTTAGCATCGATGTATCCATCAAGTTTTTGATAGTGTGTCTCACTCCACGATCAATTGTTTCATCTAGATATCTCAGCACACGGTTAGCATCAACCCAATATACCTATCCAAGCTATATTTGGTTCATACTGCAAAGTAAGAATTCATTTGACTTCCAGCTCATCATGGGATCGATCAAATCTGAATATGAATAGGAGTCTCTCTCAACTACTTTAGTGTAAATCATCATGCCAAAGTCTCTGACAACATACTTCCCTTAACAAGGAAGTCCTCATCATCTCTTTATTACACTTATAATCCATTAGTGCTTAGAGATCAATCCCTCTTGTATTGAACACAAAGATGATTTGATCTTGTCAGAAATAAATTGTTAGGATATATCAAACCAACGTTAAGGACATACCTTAAACCTTGAAGAGAGGTTGAAGTCTACATTAGATGTTCATCAAACTAGACATGACATGGCCAAGGGACTTGCTTCAATCTGAAATCATGAGTCTCTTATTATGTGCCTCAAAGCCTTGAGGTAGCTCCAAGAAAACTTCTTTTTAAATGTCATGGAGAAAGAAAACTTTTCATACATTTGATAATAGTGCATCCAACAATGGTGCTAGGATCTCATCGTAGTCCTCTCCCTCTGAGAGTATCTTCCTTATTACTATTGCGCTTGATATCGTGGAAGCATCTAACATCACTGTGTGACTTTATACATGGTTGGTTTTTTGAATCAATTGTCCCCACTAGCACAATGGAAGAGATGGGAGGTCAATGTCTACTTACAAGTATAAAACATAATGATATTTATAGTCGTGTAACAAATAGAGGAAGAAGTCATGATAGGTATGAGAATACCAACGTTGTATTGGAGTTCTTTAAGCTAAAAAAAATCTCCAGCCAAAAATAATCACTGACCTAGAGTTTATAACTGGCATCAACTTCGGGGAAAAACCTATGTGGAAGATAACCATTTTCTTGTATGGCAAAAATAATCACTGACCCAGAGTTTGTATAAGTGGCATCAGCTTCGGGGAAAAACCTATGTGGAAGATAACCATTTACTTGTATGGAAACTTATTGAGCAAAACTATGCACCAAAGTCCTATTTTATGAGATTCGTTCTATCGGATTCGGTAATTGGCAAGATGTACGAGAGTTATATTGTCCATAAACATAAAGAAACCAACATTTTTTGTAGTGATTCTCCTCACATGCATGGGTGGCCTAATCTTGTTGCAAGCTCTAATTATTTATGAAATCATCACCCAACATCTGCACTGCTCCATGGCCCTCTTTTGTTTTCATTAGATGCAACAAATCGTAAGCTACCATGGTTGTATTAAATTTCCATGAAATTCTCTAACTACTTAGATGAATCATTGAAAACTGAAACTAGTTAACTTTCACTAACATACAAAGCCTCTTAATAACTTATAAGCAGCTTGTTAAAATTGGAAACTAGGGCCAAACTCCATGTGGGTCATCTTATTTATGACAGTTGATATTTTTCTTGGATCCCTCTCATTGAGAGGTGTAGGATTGATCTCAATATCATCTGATTCCGATAAGTATTCATGGAGATATGAATTTATTTGTGTTATGGGACAATTCGTCAAGATCGGCCAGCAACCAAATAAACTCCCACATGTGCTCAACCTTTTAGTATAAAAGGAGGTGACTTGATAGTCATCTCTACACACACTTCACTCTTCACTCTTGATTTCTCTCCACTCGCTTTGGGTTTTAGTGGAAGAAAAATCTAGGAGAGGAAACCCTAAACGCAGAAGGAAAGGATCCTTAGCATAAGACCTTGACACAATCTTAAAGGAGAAGCTTTAACGTTGTGAAGGAGGGTTTTTATCTATGCTGCTAGGAGAAGCCTTCTATAGGCTGTCTAAGGAACCCTCATACGCTACCCTAACCTGGCTATCTAAAGGATGTCTAATTACAGTCTTAGCAAGGGAAATCTAAAGCCTATTCACGATGCCCTAGCCGCAGGCCATTTCAGGTGACCAGATTGCTGGAAGGAGGGTCGAGGATTTCTGCTACAAGAGGCCGAGTTCTAGGGCCAAGAGGGCAAGCTATTGGGCCAAGTAAAGGAGGAACAAAACGATGGCTACTTGGGCACATTTGGAGGAGGTCGAAATCTACAGCAAACTGTTGCTAGGCCGTAGGCCATAACAAACAGTTGGAGGTATTCTAGGGCTGCGTTGAGATGGACAGAACCTTAAGAGGACAACGTGGCATGGGAGGAACCTCTCCTAGGTAGACTGTAGCCCTTGAGGGCTAGTTTTGTTGACTGTGGGATAACATTAAGGCTACAACAATGTGCACTAACAAACAAGGTTGGAGCAGCATGCCAAAGTGTGAGGGTAGGTAGGATTGTTGATGGCCTAACCTGTCCATGATAAAGGCTACCCAGAATGTCATCAATGCAGCAAATAGAAAATCCTCTAAGCAACATGATGATGCAATTCAGGATGGTACAACAATATGAGATGTGACAACACTGTGATAAGGGGTAGCATGATGTGAAATGTTGCAGCATAATGATGGTCATCGTGACAAAGTGAAGTGTAGCATGTTGTGTGTAGCACTTGCTAAGTATAGTACAGTGGCAAGCATGGTGCAGCAATGGCACATGGGACAACAGTGGCAAGCATGGTGCAACAAAGGCACATGGGACAGCAATGGCAAGCATGGTGCAACAATGACACATGGGACAGCAGTGGCAGCATGGTGCAACACAGTGTGGCAGCATGACAGAAGTAATGGTGCAGCATAGTGATGATGGGTGCAGCACAGTGAGGTGCAACATGAAGATGAGGTGCAACACAATGATAGGTGTTGCATGGTGATGGAGTCATCATGGAGAATTAGTTGAAGCAGCATGTCTTCAACTGAGTTCAACTACCTCATGTATCATCTTCTTAGAGATGATTTATGCTCTTATTTAGATAAGTCAAAGTGTTGATCTTTTGATGATTCTTTCTCTTTTAATTCAAGACTTTGTTGTAAATGTATTATCTCTCTCTTTCTTGAACTATTCAAGAACATATAAGAAGAATTGATCAAGGGGTTACCCACATTGGGGTTTGTCCCTGGCTAGCGCCACATCTTGTGTCCTCTTGTCTTAGCTTGTCTTTTGCGATCTATGTTTATGTTCTATCTGCAATTTACTATAATGCTGATGTGATTGCTAATCTAGAAAAGATATTGAGCTAACTATGAAAATTGAAATAAATTGCTCTAAGCATAGAACATACCTAAAATTAACATGGTATCAGAGCTGAGGTGAAGACCAAGCCCAAGCAAGAGTGAAAGAGCAATCACCGAAGATAGTTGGAAAAGGACAAAAGGCTCAATGCATTCCTCATCCCTCTTTGGGTGAAGTCAAAGCAGAGAATATTATCAAAATGGCGCAGCGAAAGGTTCTGATGGCCTAACTAAAGACCACTTCAATGGGAAGTTCGGATCTAAGGGTCGAAGGAAAGGTTGATGCCTTGTTTGTAATAATTTCGGCCATTATGCGAAGGAGTGTCTGAATGGGAGGGACACATCACTTGATGATGATAACAATCATTCCAGGGACATCTTCAATGATCGGAGGAATGACAGGTAATGCAGGTCATCAAGGAAATAGTCGACTCGTCAAAGAAAGCAAGGAACCCCAGGTATGAAGAATCAAATGTTGTTTTTGATAAGATAAAGAAGCATTATCTTATATTGGCCCTCTCCTCTAGACTCTTTGGGAATCTGGCTTATTGTAGTGCTTCAAGGCACTTCATCGAATAGAAGGGTGCACTCTCTAATTTGGGAGCGATGGAAACAATCGTGGGATTATACTTGGAGTCAATGCCACCTATCCCGGAAAAGGTGTAGGGAATGTTACCCCTCAAGTGAATGAGGGTAACTCGATTCATTTACAAGAATCTCTTTATGTACCTGATCGTAAGAAGAACCTAGTGTCCATTTCAACAATAGAAGTCAAAGGTTTCAAGGTGGCATTCATCGTTGGAAAGGTACGTGTTTGAAAATGAACTTTTCAAAGATGCTTTTACTCATGGGTTCAAGGTTGGCAATTTGTATCAAGTTGCAAGATGGTCCATTGGGGACCATGTCAGTTGACACATCT
Organism: Pinus taeda; assembly: GCA_000404065.3. Taxonomy (NCBI): domain Eukaryota; kingdom Viridiplantae; phylum Streptophyta; class Pinopsida; order Pinales; family Pinaceae; genus Pinus; species Pinus taeda. The sequence continues at coordinate 43,454 of APFE031720397.1, forward strand.
CATCTATAGCACTAGAGGTCTACTTATTATGGGCCCTACCCGATGTGAGTCAGATGATGCTAGTGATGCTTGAATTCAAGAAGAGCTTGAAGGTACATGTCTGAGATGTACCGAAGGAAAATCTTACAAGGGGACCATTCCCCTCATATAGCAGGTCCACAGGTTTGGAACAACCTAAGGGATTTGAGATTCATGATCGGGAATCTCATGTATGCAGGTGGAAGAAAGCCCTATATGGCTTGAAGCAAAACACCTCGGGCTTAGTATGAGAGGATTAATAGCTATCTAATGAAGTTGAGATTCACTAGGAGTGAAGCCGATCCAAAACATTGCTTGAAGGTTGTGGATGATAGACCTCTCATACCGACACCTTCTGAGGACGACCTTTTTCTGATTGGTGCAGACCCTCTCATTTGCAAAAGTAAGAGGGAGTTGGATTCCAGATTTGGAATGGTAAAATGCAAGCTGGTGACTACCTCGGTGGATCTTAAATTTCAGAAGTTATGTGGTAGGGATGTCGGACTTGATTTGGGAAATGCCTCTGAGTTTCATAAACTCATTCTAGCATTGATGTTCTTGGTGAACTCTCGTCCGATATATGTTTTTCAGTTAGCATGTTGAGCTCATATATGGTTGAGCCTCACTAGATTGGTGCCAAGAACCTTCTGAGATATCTTTGAGGCACAATCTCTCATGATTGAGATACACTGCCGAAAATGTGAAGCTGCATGACTATTCGAATATTGACTGGGCAGGAAGTGTGGAGGATTGCAAGAGTACTTCTGGGTGGTCGTTCTCTTTGGGTTCTGCTCGATATCCTGGATGAGCAGGAAGCAAAAGACGATTGCTTTGAGCATCGCTGAGACCGAATACATCGCTACGAGTATGACCTCGTGTGAAGCTGCTTGTTGTGGAAGCTCTTCAGTGAGCTATTTGTACACATGGTGGATACCACCATGGTCTTCTATGTCAACCAGAGGGGGATTCGATTGTTGAGAAATCCTGTATTCTATGATTGCTCCAGCACATAGACATCAAATACTACCTTATCTGGGATATGGTACATCTATGAGCAAAAAGGCTCCATCCCATTGGGACTGATGTGCAAGTCGCATACATTCTATCGAAGCCCCGAGGAAAGGTCAAATTTGTGACTTTCCAGAACGACTTGGAGTCGTTGAGAGACCCTCTTATGAGGGTCCTATATGATGCATGCATTGAGCTCTGGGAGCTCCGAGGGGCTTGAGGTACTTCTTGGAGCAACAAGCGACCATAGGGTGACTCACCCTCCCCTAATGGTGCGTTGTGTATAGGGTGAATGGTTCAGCCTTCCTCTATGATACCCCATGGCGACTTATGGACAGGATGAGTGGTTCTCCTGGCGAGGCATCCTACACATGCAGTCTAGGACTCATGGGAAGTACCTCTCATTTGGCCAATGAGTAGGGAAATGGGGTTAGGGACCAATAATAGTATACTACATGGACGCCAATATCTACCATACTCCCTTGCTAGGGATGACCTAAACATTGATCTGGGATCAATATGAGTGGTTTGAGACACTCTTTAATATTGGTGTCAATGAAATTGATCTGGGATCAATATGAGTGGTTTGAGACACTCTCTTTTGATATTTGATCTGGGAATCAATTGAAATTACCGCATAAAAAAACTCACTCTCTTTTGGAACTGATCTGGTTTAGTAAGATTGGTATAATCACACATATGGCACTGGGACTTCAGGTCAAGAGAATTGGTATGAAACATTCTCGATCAATTCTTCTCTTCATGCGTTCAACAAAGCAGAGCAGTGAGGTCACATCCAGAAGTACAGTCTGGCAGTATGCATCAGTAGAGGAGTTCTCCCTAGTTGAGATGGGAGTGTTAAAAACTGGGCAACTAGGGCCAAACTCCATGTTCATTCTTAATTTATGGCAACTGATATTTTCTTGGATCGAGGTATAGGATTGATCTAAAGATCATCTGATTCCGATAAGTATTCATGGAGATATGAATTTATTTGTGTTATGGGACAATTTGTCAAGGTCGGCCAACAACCAAATAACCCCAACATGTGCTCAACGTTTTAGAATAAAAGAAGGTGACTGATAGTCATTTCTACACACACTTCACTCTTGATTTCTCTCCACTTGCTTTGGGTTTTAGTGGAAGAGAAATCTAGGAGAGGAAACCATAAACACAGAAGGAAAGGAGCCTTAGCATGAGACCTTGACGGAGTCTTAAAGGAGAAGATTTAACCTTGTGAAGGAGGGTTTATCTACACTGCTAGGAGAAGCCTTCTATAGGCTATCTAAGGAACCCTCATACACTGCCCTAACCTGGCTATCTAAAGGACGTCTAACTACAGTGTTAGCAAAGGGAAATCTAAAGCCTATTCACGTTGCCCATACGTAGGCCTATGATGCCCTAGCCGCAGGCCATTTCAGGTGACCAAATTGCTGGAAGGAGGGCCGAGGATTTTTTCTACAGGAGGCAGAGTTCTAGGGCTGAGAGGGCAAGCTACTAGGCCAAGTACAAGAGGAACAAAACGCTAGCTTCTTGGGCACATTTGGAGGAGGCCGAAATCTACAGCAAACTATTGCTAGGCCACAGGCCATAGAAAACAGTTGGAGGTATTCTAGGTCTGCGTTGAGGTGGATAGAACCTTAAGAGGACAATGTGGCATGGGAGGAGCCTCTCCTAGGCAGGCCGCAGCCCTTGAGGGCTAGTTTTGTTGAATATGGGATAACATTAAGGCTACAACAATGTGCACTAACAAACAGGGTTGGAGCAGAATGCCAAAGTGTGAGGGTAGGTAGGACTGTTGATGGCCTAACCTGTCCATGATAAAGGCTGCCCAAAATGTCACCCAATGCAAAAAATAGAAAATCCTCTAAGCAACATGATGATGCAATTCAGGAAGGTACAACAGTATGAGATGTGACAGCATTGTGATAAGGGGCAGCATGATGTGAAATGTTGCAGCATAATGACGGGCATCGTGACAAAGTGAAGTGTAGCATGTTGTGTGCAACATTTGCTAAGTATAGCACAGTGGCAAGCATGGTGTAGCAATGGCACATGGGATAGCACTGGCAAGCATGGTGCAACAATGGCACATGGGACAACACTGGCAAGCATGGTGCAACAATGACACATGGGACAACAATGGCAACATGGTGCAACGTAGTGTGGCAGCATGACCAAAGTAATGGTGCAGCATAGTGAGGTGCAGCACAATGATAGGTGTTGCATGGTGATGGAGTCACCGTGGAGAATCAGTTAAAGCATCATGTCTTCAACTGAGTTCAGCTACCTCATGTATCATCTTCTTAGAGATGACCTATGCTCTTATTTAGATAAGTCAAAGTGTTCCTATTGTAAATGTACTGTCTCTCTCTCTCTCTGCTAAACTATTCAAGAACATATAAGAAGAATTAATAAGGGTTCCCCACATTGGGGTTTGTCCCTGGCTAGCGCCACATCTTGTGTCCTCTTGTCTTGGCTTGTCTTTTGCAATCTATGTTTATGTTCTATCATTGCTAATTTGGAAAAGTTATTGAGCTAACTGTGAAAATTGAAATAAATTGCTCTAAGCATATAACATACCTAAACTTAACCTGGTATCAAAGCTGAAGTGAAGACAAAGCCCAAGCAAGAGTGAAAGAGCAATCACCGAAGACAGTTGGAAAAGGACAGGTGCAAACCCTCTCATTCACAAATGTAAGAGGGAGTTGGCTTCTAAGTTTGAGATGAAGGACCTAGGACTGATGCACTATTTCCTAGGGCTGGAAGTCTAGCAGAAGCTAGGGGAGATTTTCCTATCTCAAGGAAAATAGGTGGTGAAGGTATTGGAGAGATTCGGTATGGTGGACTGCAAGCCCGTGACTACCCCAATGCAGCTTGACTTCAAGAAGTTAAGTGGTAGTGCTGCCAAACCTACTTTGGAAAATGCTACAGAGTATTGTCAACTCATAGGAGCATTAGTGTTCTTGGTGAACTCCCATCTGGATATATGTGTTGCAGTCAACACATTGAGTCAACATATGGTTGAGCCTCACCACTCACATTGGATTGGTGCCAAGAATCTGTTGAGATATCTTTGTGGCACAATCACTCATGGGTTGAGATACACTGTCGGAGATGTGAGACTACCTGGATATACCGATGCTGATTGGGTAGGCAGTGTGGTGGACCGAAAGAGCACTTTTGGGTGTTGTTTCTCTTTGGGATCTGCCTCGATATCCTGGATGAGCAGGAAGCAGAAGTTGGTGGCTTTGAGCACCACTGAGGTAGAGTACATTGTTGCGAGTGTGGCCTCTTGTGAGGTTGTCTAGTTGTGGAAGCTCTTTAGTGAACTGTTTGGATATACATTGGATACTACCGTGATCTTGTGTGACAACCAAAGTGGGATTTGTTTATCAAAGAATCCCGTATTTCATGATCTCTCCAAACATATCGATATCAGGTACCACTTTATCTGGGATATGGTACAATGAGGAGCAATAAGGCTCCATCATATCGGTACAGATGAGCAAGTCGCCGACAGTCTGACGAAGCCCCTGGGAAATGTCAAATTCTTGACTTTCCGAGAACAACTTGGAGTCGTTGAGAGACCCTCTTATGAGGGTCATGTATGATGCATGCATTGAGCCATGGGAGCTCCAGGGGGCTTGGGATACTTCTTGGAGTGACAAGCAACCACAGGGCGGCTCATCCTCCCTTGGTGGTGTGTTGTGTACAGGGTGAATGGTTCAACCTTCCTGTGTGATACCTCGTGACGACTTATGGACAGGATGAGTGGTTCTCTTGTCGAGGCATCCTACCCATGCAGTCTGGGACACATGGGAAGTATCTCTCATTTGGCCAATGAGTAGGAAAATGGGGTTAGGGACCATAGTAGTACTATTGATGGACGCATCATTGTATCTACTGTACTCCCTATTGCTAGGATGACCTCCATTGGTCTGGGATCAATTGGAACTAACTTCATGTCAGTAAGAGTGATATAGCTCACTCTCTTTTGGCACTATTCTGGGATCAGTAAGAGTGGTATGACACTCTTTGGGATTGACTTCAGGTTAGTAGAGGATGGTATGATACCTCCTCGATCATTTCTTCTTCTTCATAGTTCAGCAGAGCAGAGTTGAGGAGTGCAGGGCAGTGCATTTGATTGCAGAGATAGTACCAATGATCAGATGGATTAGCAGATGGAGTTCTTCCTAGTTGAGAGGGAGTGTTACAATTGGCAACTAAGGCCAAACTCCATTTGGGTCATCTTATTTATGGCAGATGATATTTTTCTTGGATTCCTCTCGTCGAGAGGTGTAGGATTGATCTAACGATCATTTGATTCTAACATGTATTTATGGAGCTATGAATTTATTTGTATTTACTTGATAATTTGTCAAGGTCGGCCAACAACTAAATGTGTGGCACACATCCTCAACGATTGGTGTAGGATTGATCTAACGATCATTTGATTCTGACATGTATTTATGGAGCTATGAATTTATTTGTATTTACTTGATAATTTGTCAAGGTCGGCCAACAACTAAATGTGTGGCACACATCCTCAATGATTCATATAAATACAAGTTTCCTTGAGGCATTATTCACTCATCTCATCTCTCAAATTCTTCTCTCTCTCCTTAGTTGATTGGGTACACACAAGGAGCAGCTCTCACGTGGGAAGGAGGAGGACACAAAACTGTTTGAATGCGTTGGCCGAGTTTGACTAGGGCCACAAAAGGTCTCTTTGACCAGCATTGACCTATGTGGACCTTTTTGGACTGCGGTTTTGGTGTGGTTGTCTCTCCTAGGTAGGCCGCAGGTTTCAGCATGCAAATTGAGGCAATCTGACCTCAGGTTTGACCAGCGTTGACTGCCCTAATTCCTTGCAGCAGGTTGACTTCTGTTGACTTCATTTGATTGAGGTTTTCGGAGTGTTTTTGGGCTGCCTCTTCTTGCTGATGGAGGCCAAGTTGTCTGGGAAATTGACCAAGCTGATTGGAGGTCAATTCTATCTTGTTTGACCAGCTTTGAATTTGCTCGTTAGGGTTTGTTGTTGCTGTCATAAAATTACAGTTTTGTATATTTGCACTATTTCTCTCTCTGTTGAATTATTGAAGATTATAGAAGAATTGATCAAAGAGTTTCCCCACATTGGGGTTTGTCCCTGGCTAGCCGCTACATCTGGTGTCTCCTGTCTTGGCTTGTTTTCGGTCAATATATTTATGTTCTATCAGCATTTTATCTAATGTTAATGTGATTGCTAAACAGTGAAACTGACATTGGGCTAATAAAGAAGAAATTGAAGTAAATTGCACTAAGCATAGTCAGGAAACCCAATAGGAAAACATGCTTGCTTGATGTAGCTATTTTATTAATTGTTCTTGGAGCAATTGAATCTACTACAAAACAATTTATCTATCTTGAGAAAATGTTCTGCTTATCACACAATTCTCAACTGATACAACTGATCTTGGCCCGCTTTGATCACCACTTGATCTTGGTTCCTGCACACAATTCTTCCTCTACTATCTCCTTGACTTGCTCTACAAACCTTTTTGTCGTGCTTCAATTTTGATCCTCCTTCCTTGCACACTTGAGTCCCTAGTTCCATGCGTTGATCTCCTATTTCCTAGCTCACTTCTAGCCCTATTTAGTAGTGCACTTGAACTCCTATTTTTTAGGACCTTGCAGCTCCATACAACCTGCACACAATCAATTCTCCTAAATTCTAGCACACTTGTGAGCTCTACCTTGTCACAAACTTTTGTGCACAAAACAATGTGATTTACTTGTGCATTTGTCCTCTCTTTATAGGTGAACTTCGATCCATGTAAGGAGGCCCAGTGTAATTTAGAACTCAAGCTTTGATGACGAGTTCAGTGAGATTGTTACTTGCTCTCCTTCCAATCATCACTGGAGTTGTTAACTCGTGCTCTCTCCAATCAACACTGGAGATCTAACTCGCTCTTCCTCCAATCAAGACTGAAGATTAACTTGTTCTAACTAAACTGCTAACTACCACCTTGTTTTGTAGTCAAACTGATGAAGATTCTTCTTTAACTGAAGCTCCAACTCTATGCATCCTAACTTGATGATTATTCGAATAAAATGGAAATAACTTATCCTAACTGAAGTCAAACTCATGATCTTGTTGGTCGGCCCACTTTCTGACTAGCCAAGACTCAAACCGTGATACTGGATGAGGCTCCTTCTTCGGAGCTCTAATATGCTTGTGCTATTAAGACTCCCTCAAATCTTTTCTCTCCTCAACCCTCATGTCTTTATTCTACGCACTTCTTGCCTTGCTGCTAAAGGTTGTGCTTGTCTCAACTTGTAATAGATATAGATTCTTCTTCCTTACACCTATCTGCCTCTTACATCCAAAAGCTAAGTGCTGGAGGTGAGCCTTACCTCTGGTTAAGATGACATCATAACCCTTGTCCTCGAGGTAGATATTGAAACAAGGTTCTGCTTTAGGCTTGGAACATAGAAGACATCTTTGAGATGGAGAGAGCTACCTGGCTCCCTCTCAAAACTGACAATACCAACTCCCCTAGTTGTTTACTTTCTGTCATCTCCTAGCTCAATCTGAAAATGCATGTCCATCTCCTTTAGGTGGCTGAAATACTCCTTGTTCCCGGTCATGTGGAAGGATGCTCTTGAATCAATACACCATACATCGTTATCTGTTGAGCTTGCCATGCAAGCTATCAATGAGAAATATTTCTTGAGCTAAGAAGAAAACACATCTACCTCAGCTGCTGCAGCGACATGATCTTACTGGTCTCCTCCTTCCAATTAGGACACTTAGTGGCATGGTGTCCGAACTCATAGCGATGGAAGCACTTGATCTTGCTTACATCCTTCTTCTTCTTCTCATCCTTTTAACAAGACTCGATCTCTCCTTGGCCCTTCTTTCCCTTGCCTCTGCTACCTTTGCTTGTCAAGGCAAAGTTCTCCTCATCCTCTGCTGGAGCTTCTCTACCAACACTCATCCCTCTTCGGATTTCTTCTTGAACATAATCACTCCATAACCTTTCCCAACTAAGAATATTCTCTTTACCACTTACTCCATTCTGGAAACTATGCGAAGACTTATGAAGTCCCAGAATCGCCTGACTCACAAGGTCATTGTCTACTACAGTCACACCCACTCCACCTTGCTCATTTCGAACGTGAATGAACTTTGAAAGATATGTGATGATGGACTCACCTTTGCTCATCTGGATAATTCGTAGCTTCTCCTTGAGAGCAAGCTTCCTGGCACCATTGCAACCCTGATACATACAGATCTAGGATGGCTTTAAACATTTGATATGTTGTCTTCTTCTCATGGAGATGAGGGATAATATGATCTTTGATCCCCTCAAGAATGATCCTCCTCACCTTGGTGTCATTCTTGTTATGTTGGATCAATTGTTGGGCATCTTGAGGTGGAGCTATTGCCTAATTCACATACTTGAGCACCCCATTATCTTCCAACACCACTGATATTTGCTCTTTCCATGCACAAAAATTTGAGGCTCCTTCTGAACTGTGATCTGACCTCTGTCATTGGAACAACATACTATTATCCAAAGAAGTCCTTGGAACACCATACTATTATCCAAAGAACTGCTCAACTTTTCAAACTTTTGTACAAGCCTTCTACATGATCTGCGTTGTCCACTAGCTGGTCAATCCGACATTGGTCTTTATACTAATCTCTACTCTGAAACCATGTTAAATTTCCATGAAACTCTGCAACTACTTAGATGAATAACTAAAAATTGAAACTAGTTAACTTTTACCATGATACAAAGCCTCTTAACAACTTATAAACAACAGAATAAAAAC
>APFE031720400.1:0-15948 GCA_000404065.3 Pinus taeda
ATATTTTTATCACTTTACATAATAATATTCTATCCATGGTTTTTTCCTTAATATTTGTCATGCATTATTATATATATTATAGATTTTATTTATGAATGACACATTTAATTGTGTTACCCGTTATTATGAAAGGTTTGTATACTAACAATATCATTTCAATGTTGTATGTTGCAGAAAATTTATCAATATCAAAGTTGCTCCTGAGTGAGTCGAAGACATTATCTATTTTTATGTTTTGTAGTGTTGTAATTAGAAGAAAATATTTATTTTTTTGTTTAGATGGGCCCATCAAAGAATGTACATGAACACCAACTATCATTAATAAAACGAGTAGGTTTTTTTTTTGTGTGGAGGGGAATTCAACCCCTCTAAAAGGCTCTTAGGAAGGTTAAATGGTAACCCTCCTTTGAGTTGTGTTCCTTGTGCTTATGGTTTTCATGATCTTTAGTTATGGTAATCCAAAGCACAAATGCAATATTATCCTTTATAATAATAATAATAATTTATAAACATGTTTTAAACATCTTCCTAACATACACACAAATCACAAAATAACTTTTATTCACATAAATCATTTAACATTCTTTCAATGATTTAAACATCTTCCCCACATACACACACAAATAACAAAACCACTCAATTCACATAAATCATTTAACATTTTTACAATGTTTTAAACATGTTCCCAACACACAAACCCATAAATCACTCTTATTCACATAAATTATATAACAACTATAACCTTTTTTTTTTTGGGGTTTTGATTTTGATTTTGTTTTTTTTTTTGCTTTTTCTTGCTTATTTAATTATATTTTTTTACAATAACCATGTTATTAGGATATTTATATTATATTTTTTTCCTTCTTTTCATATTTATAAATAAATATAATTTAATATTGATATTGATATTTTTACAAATTTAAACTAAATACTAATATATTGTTTAGAGTGTTTGTGTTTGTAAATTTTTAAATTTATTTATTTGTACAAATTTACTATATCTAAATGTTTGTGTATTGGTTGTATTATTTATATACAATAAATATATGCTTATTTTTATATATATGAATGTATTTGGGTTATAATGTATGCTTTGGATTCTTTATTTTGTATGTATATGAATGTATTGTTTTCAGAATTGAGATAGTGTTTTTATTAGTTGCATTTAGATAGTTAGAATTTATTTGTTAAGGTTTTTATGTATCAATGAATAATATATCTACTTCTATATGATGTGTGTGAATGTATTATTGAGAGTGTTTGCAATATTTGTATGTACTACTTTGGAGTGTTTATTCTTCTATGTTTATGAATGTCTCATTTTGCATGCTTTTGAGTATTTTTTCATTGTTTATTTGTTATGTATTGTTTGAGTATGCGTTGAGTATTAGAGTGGTGGTTTCATTGTTTATATGTATATAAGTGTATTTTTTTCAATAGTTGCTTCTATTATCATGAGTGTTTTCAATATCCCCTCATTGTTTACTTGTATATGAATGAATGTATTCTTTGCTATAATTGTGTGTATATTATTTACTTGTATTCTTTGTATGTATATGAATCTATTCTTTGCGTGTATGAATCTATTCTTTGCTACATTTATATGTGTCTTGTTCAATTGTATTCTTTGTGTGTATGAACATATTCTTTGTTATATTCATATACATATTATTTACTTATGAGTGTAGTTTGTGTGAATATATATATTTTTAAATATCTATTTATATGATTATATATATACTATCATTATTTTTATATATAAATATATATTATTTATAATATTTAATTTGTTAAATATATTTTAGTTTAAATATTTGGAAAATATTATTATTATTATTATTTATTTATTTTTATTATTTTGCTTTTCATTTTTTATTTTTTTCCATATCAAAATTTCAAATATTGATAATATTAATTTATCATTTTAAAATGAAAAATAATATACATATTACAATAACATTAAAAAGTACATAATAGTATCCTTCTAAGTAAAACTGAATTAATGATTATCATGTTATAAAATAATATGCAAACCATGAAACTCAATATTCAAATCCCCAAAAAAGAAACAATAACATGACATTTATAATATCATCAATCTCCAATAACACATATCAATTAATTATTTAATATTAAAATCAATACACTAAGTAAATTTTATTAATTTTATTTAAAAATTCGCTAATTTTAATATTTTATAATTTTCTTTTCATAATACTAAAATTTAATAATATGTAAAAAATATTAATTCTAAAATTTTATTAATGATAATAATTTCTTTTAAAAATAATAAAAAAAAGAAATACTTTTCAATTTTCATAACATACTAATTAACTATCGAATCGCGCAGCCGCCTTGGATCCTCTGAGAGCCGCCACCTCAGTTTGGTCTTTGGCTTTGCCTAGGATAGGTTGACCTGATTACTGCGACTGCTAATCAGATCGCCTCAGATTGCTGATCAGATCACTCCTGCCACAAGACATGGAGACTTGATCGCCTGTCACCCTGATCTTGGGCCCATGGAGGTGTTGGGTTCTCCCGAGGCTCCTCCCTCCTCTCCTCCGCCGACAAGCTCCCTAGCAGATGCGTTCAACTGTCTACTGGAAGGGCTACCCAAGAAGAAACATGCAAAAGCAGCGAAATTCGTTAAGAAGCTGGATGATATCCCAGAGATCTCCTTACCCCCGGAAACCTCGATTCAGGTTGCTCTCTCCCTGTCTGAGTGAGCTCTCATAGGCCAGTTTACAGGCCTATGGCCTTCTCCCAAGTCGACAGAGAGTTGGGTTAAAAGGAACTGGTCTCTGCTGGTCAGCGAAAGTGTGACTTCTTATTTCTTGGGACGAGGATTCTTTCTCTTTGAATTTTCATCCAAAGACGATAAAGAGCTGATCTTTCGAAACGGCCCTTACTTCATGGGCCCCCAGGGGTTGTATCTGAACAAATCGACCCCCAATTTCGACCCAACAGTAGATGTACCCAAAGCTGTTCCGGTATGGGTAAGGCTCCCTAATCTCCCGGTTCACTGCTGGAACTGGGACTCTCTGAAGCATATTGGAAATGCCTTGGGGAAATTCATAGATCGAGCGAAAAGCAAGGATCAATATGATTGCGCAAGGATCTGCGTCGAGGTGGATATGGAGGAGGGACTCCCGGAGGCCATCAAAATCAAAGTAGGAAATTGGACGCATGTGCAGAAGCTAGAGTATGAACAGTTTCCTTTCAAGTGCCGGATATGCCAAGTATATGGACACTTCGCCAGAAACTGTCCATCGGCCAATGAAGCAGCTCAAGGGAAGGAGGCCGGTTGGAATCAAATAAAACGATCCAAATTGGCAACCAAGGCCTAGAAATCGGGAGGAAACACTGGTAAAGGCCTCCAGCAGGACCCACAACAGACCCAACAGCCCCAGCCCTCGTTCAATCTTGAGTACAGGTTCAGCCCTCTCAATTCCCAACCAGAGGACTCTCATGAAGTAGCAGTCCAAAGGCCAAAGTCCCCAGACAAAGGCTCCCAGGCGTCTAGCGCCAAGGACAAATAAGCTGCTGAAAGCTCAAAAGGAACCCCTAAAGTAGTCGAGGAGGAGGACCAAGAATCAAAAGAATCAGAAGAGGAAGGGGAAATAGGAGAATCTGAATCCTCGGTAAGGAGATCTACAAGAGGACGTAAAACAGATCGGGAGAAAAGAGAGCATGAGACATACAAAGACAAACTCCAGGGCAGCCAACCAACATTGGAGAAGCTGCTAGCAAAAAAGCCGAAGGTAGTAAGAAACCAGCATCAAGGCTCCAAGGGAGCCCAACCATACAAAGGTAAATAATGAAGATAATCTCCTCGAATTGTAGGGGTATGTGCAACAAAATAAAGGAAGAAGCTATTCGAAATCTAATAAGAATAGAGGCCCCTGACATACTCCTTCTCCAGGAGACTAAGATGGAGGAACCTGAATTTCTCCAAGTAAGTAAAAAACTATGGAAAAATAGTGATGCATCAGCTGTTGCAGCCCGAGGAGCCTCTGGAGGGTTGGGAGCCCTTTGGAATGGAAACAGATTTTCGTTGGTGGCAGAGGCATCAAATACCCACTGGGAGATGTTAAAGATGCAACATGTTACTACAAAAGAAATACTTTGCCTCTTCAATGTATATGTTTCGGTAAATGCCGGAGAAAAAAAGAGCTGCTGGGACTCCTTAAGGCAGCAAGCAGATCTGGTCACTCTAGAAAATGTCATCATAGCAGGCGATCTAAACACTACTTTGCACTCTTCTGAAAAGAGAGGAGGCTCCATTGTACGAGACTCGGCAAGGGAATGGGTTGAGGATCTCCTTCAAGACTAGGATCTGCTAGATATCAAGCCCGTCTCAAGTATGTTCACTTGGTCTAATAAAAGAATTGGTCCTAGTCATATCGCAACAAGGCTGGATAGATTCTTGGTGCATAGCTCCTTTCTTCTGCTCGGCCTAGACGCTTGCGTGCATATTCTTCCTTGTAGCACCTCGGATCACAAGCCAATCAAGCTCACCCTCCGCGCTCACGTTGATCTAGGTCACATTCCCTTCAAGTTCAGCCCATTGTGGATCAAGGAGCCAAAATTCTTGCAGGTTGTGAAAGAAAGCTGGTCTCACCCAGTTACTGGATCCCCATTTTATATATGGGAAGAAAAAATCAGGAGATTAAAATTCGCCTTGAAGCACTGGTCCAAATCTATTCCAAATCCAGCTGCTGAAAGGAAAAACATTCAAAGTCAGCTCGAAGCAAACCAATTAAACGCAGAAGAGGCACACATAACGAGAGAGGCACTGGACAAGGAGGCTCATCTCGAGCAATGCTACCACAAAGTTTGCCTGATCAAAGAGGAAACGTTGAGGATCAAATCGCGATGCCTCTGGCTAAAAGCAGGTGATAGAAATACTTCGTTCTTCCACAAGCATGCGGAAGCCAGAAAAGGCTTCAACTCCATCAGTGAAATTAAGGAAGAGGATACCATTCATAAGGACTTTGCAAGTATTAAGCGCGCAGCTCACAATCATTTTAAAGGGTTGTACAATGAAGAAAACAATACGAATCAGAACTTTAGACTACTGGACGGGATCCCCTCCTCGATTTCGGTTGAAATGAACCATCAGATAGAAAGTGAAGTCACTATGGATGAAGTCAAAAGAACCCTCTATGATATGAATCCGAACAAATCTCCTGGCCCTGATGGCTTTACCGCCTCTTTATTACAAAATTGTTGGGACATAGTGGGGAAAGATCTGTATAAAATGGTCCATAAATCGCAGGCTTGTCAGAAATTAGCTGGAAGTACCAACTCTTCTTTCCTAGCACTCATTCCTAAAGAAAAGGGAGCCAATACCTTTAATAGGTTTCGCCCTATATCCTTGTGCAACATTGGCTACAAATTGATCACAAAAGTTATTGCTAACAGGCTGAGGGACATCCTACCTAAAGTCATCCCGGAGAACCAAGGAGGCTTCATCCACGAAAGGCATTTAGTGGACAATTTCACACTCGTCCAAGAGGCAATTCTATCAAGCCAGCAGCGTAAGGAACAAGGTATGGCCATCAAACTGGATCTAGCAAATGCCTTTGACCAAGTTAATCATAGTTTCCTTTTGAATGTGTTGAAAAATTTGGTTTTAGGGCGCGATTCATCAATTGGATCCGGGCTTGCATCTCGGAACCATGGATCGCCCCTTTAGTTAATGGTAGATCTGCAAGCTTCTTCAAGGCTACAAGAGGGTTAAGACAGGGTTGCCCCATGTCTCCCCTGCTTTTTGTAATCCAAGCGTCAGTTCTCAGCTTTCATCTAAACAATCAAATGCAAGAGCAGGAGATATCAGGGATATCCATAGCAAGGGGAGTCCAAAACATAAATCATGTTCTATTCGCAGATGATACTCTGCTGCTTGGGACAGCCTCGATCCACTCGGCCAGAAAATTTAAGGAGACACTCAATGAGTATTGCATGGAATCTCGTAGTAGCCTCAACAAGAGCAAGTGTCATACTTACTGCTGGAATACTCCGCCCTCCTTGATCAATTCCATCTCCAGATGCCTAGGATTCGCAGCTTCCTCAGAATGCTCATCGTTCAAGTATCTTGGGCTGCCCATCTTCCTCAAAAGATCCTACAGTAGAGACTGGATGCCGCAGGTAGAAAAATTCAAAAGTAAGCTCCAGGCTTGGGGGGCTAATTGGTTAAACATGGCAGGTAAGACAATCCTCATTAAAGCTGTCCTTAGCAGCCTCCCATTATTCCAGTTCTTTGTGATTCTGGCGCCTAAGGGTATAATCCAAAAAATGGAGCAATATATCAGACATTTCTTTTGGAAAGGGGGTAAACACAATGAGAGAAGATTCCAGCTTATCAAATGGGAGACTGTTCTCAAACCAATGATGGAGGGAGGGCTCAATTTCAAAAATCTCTTGCACCAGAACATAGCAATGGGAGCTAAACTTATATGGAGATAAATTGCGCCTAAGCTAGGCTGGGCACACACAGTTCTCTAGCGAAAATACTTCAAAGGCACAAGGCTAAGATGCTTAGATGTGCCCCTGCCTCAAGAAAACACGTCATTTGGCAAACTCTGTTCCAAAGTTGTCCCGTTGATTCATTCAAAATCCTACTGGATCCCCGGTAATGGCAGAAAAATAAACTTATGGACGGCTCGAGTTATGGACAAAGAACCTATTGGAGAAAGCCCAAAGCTGAAGGCGCTGAAGGACTGGATGGTGGCTGCGGGGAAAACTAAACTATGGGATATCTCCATTTGGGATGACACGCAGTGGGCGGGCTGGAGTCTTCCGGAGCTGCCCCCAGACCTGCATCAAGAAGCCGCCCATCTCATCGTTCTATTGAACGGCATAGCTCGTGTCCGAATAAACAGGAAGGACAGGCGAGGATGGGGAGACCAATCGATTGGTTACACAGTCACCCAAGGATATGCCTGCTTGAACGCAGTACCAAATGCGCCCATCGATCCGGCCCCTTGGAAAGCAGTATGGGGAAATCGTACGTTGCCAAAAATCGACATATTTTGCTGGACATTATGCCACAAGAAAATTTTAACTGAAGATAAACTTCAGAGCCGAGGTTTCTGCGGACCATCCAGGTGCTCGTTGTGCCAGGATGCTGAGGAAAGCGCCACGCATCTCATCCCGATCTGCAAATTCTCAATTCAAGTCTGGAGAGAATTGATGGAGTATTGGAACTCCAAATTCAAACTCCCAGCGACCATATTAAATCTGTTTGGCACCTGGAAATCACGCTACCCCAGACCTCCACCCAAAAACAAAGGGATCAAAGCGGCCTGGGCATCACTGCTAAAAATATGCTGTTGGCAGCTATGGCTCGAGCGCAATAGCAGAGTCTTCAGAAATATTCATCACAATGCCAAGACGGTGGCGGCCAAGGTAAAGTCCCAATTAAAAGAATGTTGGGGAGATCACAAAGATAACTCCAATCTCAACCAGTTAGACAGAGATTGGGGGTCCTCCTTGAACCTGAATTTTCAGCAAAACATCAGAAGCATTGCTCCTCCTGAGGAATGGAAAATAAGGGAAACAAGCAGAGAGGACTTCCAAAACTGGATTCACAATCAAAGGATGCACTCCCTCTTCTTTGGCGGGGATGCAAAAGGTAACTCGGGCAACGCTGGTGCAGGGGGAGTAATCAAAAGTATAGTTGGTGCAGAGATCCTACATTTTGCGTGGGGATTAGGAATCAACTCCAGCATCCAAGCGGAAACATTTGCTCTATTTCAAGTACTCAAACAGCTTCAGAATCTGGAAATCAAGGAAGCCAATATACTAGGGGATTCTGAAGTGATCATCAAACTTATGGTGACTGGCTCTATACCACGGGACTTAAGATTAGCAAGACTGATCCAAAGAATCAGAGGAATGGAAAAGATGTTTCAAAACCTGAAATTTTATCATGTACTGAGAGACAACAACAAAGAGGCAGATCTTGAAGCCAACAAATCTGCTCAGCTATCGGCCGGGACATTGAACAGAGACGGGGAAGAAAAATGGGTTCCAATCCCTTAAAGCATTTCAGAAGATGTTTTTTTGCTTAATTCTAAAGTTGTTTGTATGTATATTTAAATTGGGCCAAATAGGAAATAAAAGCACAATTGTTGATTCCAAATGGAAGCGGGTAGCAAGGCTAAAAGAATTTCAGAAAGAAGAATCCAACTGGATAGCGCCCACATCTATTGTACTAAGAAGATTGGTATTTAGACCAACTCATTAATACAACTCATAACCGTTCTTGTGAAAAAAAAACATACTAATTAACTTATAAAATAAATGTAATTGTGAACATCATAATTCTATACTCAATCTTCATCACATGCATAATATAATGTTACGTCAAAAATTCGTAATAAACCTAATAAATGTGTTGTGTGTAAACATGTCCCATTGTGAATCAATATGTGTAATGTTTGTGGGTATGTGTATGTTTGTGTGTACCCTTTTATTGTTGTGTGCATGTATCCATGTGAGTGATTATGCCTCATTGGCAATGGATTGTGTGGGTACGAGTCAGTGGTTAGTGCCATGCCAATGATGGACACTTTTTGGGGTCATATAAGCTCTCACTTTCAAGTGGTTGACCCTGTTAGTAGAGGTTTTTCATCTCCAAACCAAGAGAAGCTCTCTATATAATACCGTTTAATTTATTTAAAACATAACACTAACTTCAAAACATTAAAATAGTTTTTAAATACTATTTAATATAATGTTTTTATTATTTTAATAACATTTAAATATACCAATTACCAATATATATATAAATATATATATATATATTATATATATTAGAAATAAAACAAATTATTAAATTAATTAATCATGTTTTTTATTATAATTTATATATATAATAATTTGTTTGAGAGGTGCTCCTCCAACTTAAGTATGACAACAAATTATAATAAAAATAAATAATACAGATTATGTAATGTAAGCTATTTTTAACCTAGTAAATAAAATAAAAAATAAAATAAAAAATTACCTATATAAATAAAAATAAAAATAAAAATGGCCCATGATATTAATTCTAAGCATACCTTATTTGAAGAGTGAAATTAAATTAGCCTAGATCCATTTTAATTCTGAAACTAAGAACCATGGACAAAGAATAAATCTCTTTTCAATTTAAAAGAAATTTTCATCCAAAAAGATTAAAACATTTTTTATGTTTAGATGTGTTAAAATGAAATCTAAGCTAGTTATATTAATTTCCAACTTTTTCATTTTATCATACATTTTACTATTTTAAAATAAATTAATATATATATTTTTAATAATATATTATTATATTTATAGAACACTTTTAATTATTAAAATATAATAAATATAACATATAATAAATAAATATATATAATATTTATATAATTCAAATTTCAAATATAATTAAACCAATATTTAAAAATTATATCATTAAACATTAAAAAAAACTATCATTTCAAAAGCTATATAAGGAAAATTTTAAATAATATTAATTATATACTATTTTATGTAAAGCATATTACTATCCAACATAACTTTAACCTTAAAACATATCCAACATAAAGTTATGTTGGATAATAATATGCTTTAAATAAAATAGTATATTATTATTATTATTATTTAGATAGTTTTGAAATGATATTTTTTTTAATATTTAATGATATAATTTTTAAATATTGGTTTAATTATATTTGAAATTTCTTTTTTTTTTTTATTAGAGAGGAATCGGCAACTTGGACAACCTCGCAACTCGCGTGACACGGGGTCGATTCTGGCTGCCACCATTATCACCTCTCGTGTAACGCCCTAGCAAACCGGGCAAACGTGCACGACGGTGAACGGGCGCTCCGCACGACGGACGGGCGCCTCGTACACGACAGACGAAATTTTCACCCGACGAACTAGGCATGGTAACCGCAGCGGGCAAGCTCGCCGAGTCGGGCAATGACCGGGCGGAGGACAGACTACAGTTCGGACAAACGTTGGTTGCGGGTCGAAGTCAGGCGCGGGTAGTGCAGGGCACACCCGCCCTCCCAAATGCCGGAACAACAGATATGACAATGGTGGGCCGTCGGTCGGGCGTAAGGCACCCACCCGCCCAACCGCAAAGAGAGAATCGGGTTTACGCAATGGACCAACGCGGGAGATACAGCAGGTATACCCGCCGAGTCAGGTAAAGGCCGGGTAGAGACCGAGTGAGGGGTCGATGGTAAACGGACGGGTGTGCGGTAGCGCGGCATTGGTGAACAGGGATGACAGGCGCGGTAGTGCAGAGGCATACCGCCCCGCCTGAACGCCGGACAACGCGTGTACACAAGTCGTGCCCAACAAAACGGGTTGGCAGTTGGACAGGCATACCCGCCCGCCTGAACGCCGGGTAGTGCGTGTAGAGGTCGCGGGCCGAGCGACGAGCGCTCGCCCGACTACACAACGAATCGAAATCGGCAGCGAAGTGGTGGTCTGTCGTGCGGACGTGCACGGGCAGACACCTGCGGTTGACAACAGTTCGGCGGTGGGTCGTGTCGAGACGCCGCCTGCTCGAAGGACAAAACGACATGCATAATTGAGCGGGGGTCCGTCGTACAGGAGCGCACGGGAAAACGCCCTCCAACAAAGTGTTATGGGTGCGAGGATGGTGGGCTGTGTATGGACGCCCACCCACCCGACAGCACGAGATGACACATACAGCAGTGCGGTGGCAGACCGCCGTGCATGGTGCGCACGGGCAGGCGCCCTCCGCTTATGAAAGAGACAGCGAATGATGGATGGCGGACAAACGATGAAGGTAGCGATGAGCGAACGATGAAGAGTGTGACGAAGAGGACAACACCTACATGGGCTAAGTGTTGGACCATGGCTTATACGCATTGCCGAGGATCAACAAGCCGACGCATGAAAATAAACGCTTGGGGCGTTGAGTGGGAAACTCGGGGGTCGGCCTTAAGGCTGGGCACCCCTCCCAAAACCCACGAAGAATGGGTATAAGTATGATGAGCTTTGAGCTCATTCAAACCATCAAGCATTCGGTCTTCAAAGAGGAGCTCGCATATAATCAAAAGGGCGCAGATCATTAGATTAATGCGCATGTCTTATGCGCATAAGAATCAAAGGGAATAGGCGTAGTTGGTTGAATGAGATTTGGTAAAGGTCGAAGACGAGTAGGCGGTGGACAGATTTATGCCGGGTTGAGACGGAGGTCTTGCACATTGGTTGAGCGCCCTCCGTGGGGAATCTAGCATACGGTAAAAAGGCTGTCTACGCCTTCGTTGTAATTAAGTGTGGCCTCGGGTTACGCCAGGCACACTTGCCTTGTATTATATTATTGAAGAAAATTGAAATAATATATGTGGGCAGACTTTACCGGGAGTTTCCCCTCCCATTCTATACGGTTATTTGCAATTGTTGTTCGGTTTAATTGCACATGAAATGTTAAGAATGGTTTATGATGAATTATGAAGATTAATGCTTTTCTATGGTTATAAGTTAACGGTTAAAGCATGTTTATATCGGTTGAGGCATAGTCCATATGCATAGTTATTGAGTAAATAGTATGCACGGTGGTGCCGCACCCGCCCAATAAGAAAAAAAAGATTGGGGGTGTGACAGGTGGTATCAGAGCAGGTTTGCTCGTGAAAACGGAAACAAGGTTCTTGCAGGTGATTTGGTGCAAACAGTGAATGGTTGACACTAGGTCACAGAAAAGTAAGAAGATGGCGTCCAACTCTCAAGCTGGGTCCAGTCATGCGATGAAGGACACGGTGAGGGATGCTACTCTTGAGTACATGGAAAAGGTACTTGTGAGGATGGAGTCTTTGGAGAATTCTTGGAACCAAGAGGTGGACTCACTTACTAAGGAGCGAGAGGCCATCTCCAAAGTCAAGGAAGAGCTCGAAGGACTCCGCACACAGCATGATGAACTCAAAACCAATACGAGTACACTGATTTCTTGTGTACACAACTTGAAGGAAGGGTCAAAGAGGTCAAAGAATCAAGGGATCAGGGTCTTGTAGAGATCATGAACTTGAAAGGGGCTCTTGACAAAACAAGTAAAGCTCTTGAAGAAGCCAAAGATGAGATTTCCGTATTGAAGAGGGGCGTGAGACACAACTCAGGTATAGGGGTGCCTCATGTAAAGGTCAAAGAGCCGGAATCTTATGATGGCACAAGGAGCGCAAAAACTCTTGGCAACTTCCTATGGGACATGGAGCAGTACCTAGAAAGATTGGGTCTACCAGATGGGGAGGCACAAGTCAAGGTGGTCGCTCAATTCCTTACAAATGATGCCAAGATGTGGTGGCGAAGGAGGGTGGATCAAATGATTAATGGCAATGCTGATGACATCACCTCGTGGGAAGACATGAAGAAAACCTTGTAGACCCATTTTAGTCCTCAAGACGAAACATGGGAGGCAAGGACGAAAATTAAGTTCATCAAACAAACCGGAAGCTTACAAGCGTATCAGCGAGAGTTCTCAAGTGCAGCCCCGGAACTTCCCGACATGGCAGAAAGGGATAAAGTCTTTAACTTTATTATTGGGTTGAAGCCTTGGGCCCGTAATGAGGTGAAGAGATAGAAAATAAGGACGCTTGAAGAGGCCTTCGCTGCAATCGACAGATTAGTGGACCACTATGATGAGACTTCTAATGAGAAAAAGAAGTCCGATAAACCAAAAGAAAAGAAAAAGGATGATGCTTCGGAGCCGGATGATAATCCGAAGGAGAAGAAGCCTTTGAAACGCTGGTTATGTGCAGGATCACATGTGGTTAAGAATTGCCCATCTAAACCAAAGGTGGCCGCTGCTGCACAATCCGATGAGGATGATAATGCTTCTGTAGGAATGATGCAGATACTGGGTGCTTCTGCTACTACGAAGGTGACTTCTAGGAGGGATCCGGAAAGGAACAGACTAGAGTATGTTTAGATGAAGGTGGGTGAGGCCGAGGTGATCACTATGGTTGATAGCGGGGCATCACACAACGTCATGAGTGAAGATACTGCAAGGAGACTTGGGTTTAAATTTGTACCGGTGTAGGCACATATGAAGACAGTGAACTCTCCTCCTATGGCAATCCTTGGCATAGCTGAAAAGGTGGACACCACACTTGGTGAGTGGACCGGCAAAGTGGACTTCACCATAGTGTGGATTGATGATTATGAGGCCGTATTGGGGATGGAATTCATGAAGCAATTTGAGGCTATGGTTGTACCACATCTAAGGAAGTTCTTCATTTATGATGGAAGGGAGGATGTGCCCATTGGTGTCCCAACCATTGGTGTGACAAAACCTGATCGTAAATTAGGAGGTATGCAGATGGAAGACAAGACAAACAAGCAGTTGTCTACTGTTGAGGCAAAGCTTGCAGAGCAATCACTAGTCATCCGGTCACTATCAGATAGCATCTTGGATTTATCAAGAAGGCTAGAGCTAGTGGAAGACGATGATGATGAGAACGAGGCATATGTGAGGCCAAACATCCAGAAGGAAGATCGGGAGGCATATCTACGACGGATGGAGGTTGAAGATCCTGATAGATGGATCGAGCTGATTAGTAGGGGAGAGCCTCCCGGCTCATCCCCCTCCACATCTTCTTAGAGGACATAGAAGATGGGGCTCACTGTTGGCTGCTCAAAGCAGTGAACCCTCAACATGGTTGGGCAGGTTGATGATCCAGACATGCGGCAGAAATATGGGGTTCCCATGGACTTGAGCATGGGATCGTAGGACGAGTGTTGACACATGACCGGGATGTGTAGCACTTGGAACTGATGACCTGATGGAGACATTGCTTTATGGGGGTCTACATTATGGATGATGACGGTCTTGGTAGAAGGTTGCTAGGATGGTGTCTTGTCGGGATGACAATGTTTTCAAGTGGGGGAGAATGTAACGCCCTAGCAAATCGGGCAGACGTGCACGACGGTGAACGGGCACTCCGCACGACGGGCAGGTGCCTCGTGCACAACGGACGGCATTTTCACCCGACGAACTAGGCATGGTAACCGCAGCGAGCAAGCTCGCCGAGTCGGGCAAGGACCGGGCGGAGGATAGACTACAGTTCGGACAAACGTTGGTTGCAGGTTGAAGTCAGGCGCGGGTCGTGCAGGGCACACCCGCTCGCCCAAACGCTGGAACAACAGATATGACAATGGTGGGCCGTGGGTCGGGCATAAGGCACCCACCCGCCCAATAGCAAAGAGAGAATCGGGTTTACGCAACGGACCAACACTGGAGATACAGTAGGTATACCCGCCGAGTCGGGTAAAGGCCGGGTAGAGACCGAGTGAGGGGTCGATGGTAAATGGACGGGTGCGCGATAGCGCGACATTGGTGAACAAGGATGACACGCGCGGTAGTGCAGAGGCATACCGCCCCGCCTGAACGCCGGACAACGCGTGTACACAAGTCGTGCCCAGCAAAACGGGTTGGCGGTTGGACAGGCATACCCGCCCGCCTTAACGCCGGGTAGTGCTTGTAGAGGTCGCGGGCCGAGCGAGGAGCGCTCACCCGACAACACAATGAATAGACATCGGTAGCGAAGTGGTGGTCTGTCGTGCGGATGTGCATGGGCAGACACCCGCGGTTGACAACAGTTCGGAGGTGGGTAGTGTGGAGACGTCGCCCGCCCGAAGGACAAAACGACATGCATAATTGAGCGGGGGTCCGTCGTGCAGGACCGCACGGGCAAACGCCCTCCAACAAAGTGTTATGGGTGCGAGGATGGTGGGCTGTGTATGGACGTCCACCCGCCCGACAACAAGAGATGACACATACAGCAGTGCGGTGGCAGACCGCCATGCGGGTGCGCACGGGTGGGCGCCCTCCGCTTATGAAAGAGACAACGAACGATGGATGGCGGACAAACGATGAAGGCAGCAATGAGCGAACGATGAAGAGTGCGACGAAGAGGACAACACCTACGTGGGCTAAGTGTTGGACCATGGCTTATACGCATTGCCGAGGATCAACAAGCTGACGCATGAAAATAAACGCTTGGGGCGTTGAGTGGGAAACTCGGGGGTCGGCCTTAAGGCTGGGCGCCCCTCCCAAAACCCATGAAGAATGGGTATAAGTATGATGAGCTTTGAGCTCATTCGAACCATCAAGCATTCGGTCTTCAAAGAGGAGCTCGCATATAATCAAAAGGGCGCAGATCTTTGGATTAATGCGCATGTCTTATGCGCATAAGAATCAAAGGGAATAGGTGCAGTTGGTTGAACGAGATCTGGTAAAGGCCGAAGACGAGTAGGCGGTGGACAGATTTATGTCAGGTTGAGACGGAGGTCTTGCGCATTGGTTGAGCATCCTCCGTGGGGAAATCTAGCATACGGTAAAAAGGTTGTCTACGCCTTCATTGTAATTAAGTGTGGCCTCGGGTTACGCCAGGCACACTTGCCTTGTATTATATTATTGAAGAAAATTGAAATAATATATGTGGGCAGACTTTACCGGGAGTTGCCCCTCCCATTCTATACGGTTATTTGCAACTGTTGTTCAGTTTAATTGCACATGAAATGTTAAGAATGGTTTATGATGAATTATGAAGATTAATGCTTTTCTATGGTTATAAGTTAACGGTTAAAGCATGTTTATATCGGTTGAGGCGTAGTCCATATGCATAGTTATTGAGTAAATAGTATGCACGGTGGTGCCGAACCCACCCAATAAGAAAAAAAAGATTGGGGGCATGACACTTGGGCTCCGCGGGTACCCGCTATAACGTGTCACCAAGGTAAGTCCGAGGGATTTGAACTTGTGACCTCAAATACGGAGTCCGCTTTACAGATGAACTACACAGCCATGCGATTACCAACTCGCCTACCCCCATGGGGCTAAACAACTTAATTATATTTGAAATTTCAATTATATAAATATTATATATATTTTTATTTTATTATATGTTATTATTATTATATTTTAATAATTAAAAGTGTTCTATA
>APFE031720402.1:0-13520 GCA_000404065.3 Pinus taeda
TCATTGACTGGTAATCAAGCGGTTTCTACCATGTTCGACTTCGACACATTCAATCACATGGTTAGAATCGTACTATTTGGGACGTAGAAATGAAGACCCTGGATCTAGTTTTCCACCATCCAGGTTGCGAGGAATTTTGTATTCATTATATTATGGACTATTCATAAACAGATGGCTGCGTCCATACTGTTTCCACATGTGTCTGTACTTATGATGTGTTACGAGATCATTCCTATATCAGAGCAGTAGTTAGTCTCCTAGCCAGTTAGTCTTCTAGTCAATTTTCAGTCTCTTAGTCAGTTTTTATCTGAGCATGGGAATGCCTACCTCAACGATGATATGATCTCATATATATATTTTGCATTGAATGTTTTTACAGGTTCCAACCGGGCTCTCCGTAAGATGATCCTCGAAATGATAAAGCACTTCACTCTTCCTATATGATAAATGAAAAAATCCTCATATACTACAGACTTCGCACTTTAGCGGGCAATCTGTTACACAAAAATATCGTCACCTTGATTATTTGCAGTCGGTATGGGTCTATCACCACCTATACCAGCCTCCTAAGCAAGTCTCAGACCTCAGCTCTTCAAAACAAGCTTTGGAAATGAGAGAAAGATATCAAAAGCAATGTAACTCTGGTTCCGCACTTTCTCTCACTTTTTCCTGCGGGCCTGCACCTTTTGTTCAGAGTATCTATGTACTTATACGCTCTGTATGTAAAGGGGAGGGTGCGTACCCCTGTGAAAGTCAAAAGGCGCAATTTTTATCTTAAAAAACCCACTTTGGGTTAATTCTAGAGGTTTCTAGAAGGAATTTTGACGTGGATTGTTCGCTCCAAATTGGTTCACGCATCCCAAAAGAGAAGGAGCTAATCCATTGTTAGGAGGAGCTATCCCTTTGAAGGAGGATTCTATCCCTTTGAAGGAGGATGTAGTAACTGCCCTCCATTGCACTATAAATTGAGGCATTGGGTTAGTGGCTAGGGAGGTTAGAAGCTGAACTTTTGAGGGTAAATGCTAGTGAAATCAAGACTTCGTATTTGAGCTTAAGAGGAGAGATCACATACCTTTTTGGCTCCATTGGGGAGTGAGTGAAGCTTGTCAAAGTAGAGGAGACTTCTTGTTGGACCCTGGGAGGAGCTTGTACAGTGTCAAGGCAAAAGTTGTAAGGTTCTTCTTCTTTTGAATTAATACAATCAAGCTCATTTTTCTCAACAAGTATCTTATGTTATTTGTTTCATGGACTCCTTGACTTTCATGTTAAATATGTTTTATAATATTGGTTATCCAGGTGCTATTTAATCGTTTGCCTTGTTTGTGTTTGCAGGTTTGCGACAAAGGAACTTACTTGGATCAAAGGAGCGAAGGCATCCCCAAACTTGCGTTGGACATGAGGTAGGCCTTAAACACAGTTGTTTGCCATTATTTATAAAGCACATTTAGAGAAAGATAATGTCTGGTTGGTTTGCTTGTCATTAGGTCTTCATTAGATTCTAGGAAGGTCTATCTTGTCCGCAAGATCGACTCATTCCGCGTGACAATAAGGAAGGAAGAATGACATTTGGTGGCAAAATACCTTGTTAGCTATAGACCAAGACGTAAGGAGAAGTTCCTATGCTTTCTTGGGTGTGATCCTATATGCCCATGAAGTATTTTGAAGCTCATTGTGCCAAGTCCTTTGTTATTCATGAATTGTCTTCTTAAAAATTCAAATTAAATTCTTATTAGTGGATTCCGACAAACCATTTCCTTGGGAGTAATAATTGGTTGAATATTTAATATTGATTCCTTTTTCTCAAGCAACCTCAATTAACTTAAAAGATGAAAAATAAATGGCATTCTTAATGACCAAGGATATCGGGACTAAAAACCTATAAATTATATAATGATTTAGAAAAAAAATCACATGATTATCATTGATTTTTTTAAGTGGAATGGCCTCAGTTCATCTTGTAAAGTAGTCGATAGTAGTTAAGATATAATTGTGGATCTTTGAAGAATTGGTGTCAATTTCTCCAAGTATATCCAAACCTCGTTGTTCAAAAGGCCCTTCAAAAGGCCCTTCTACTTCAACTAGTTGGAAGGGTAGAGCATTATTTTCCTTACTGGTAGATGTTTGGAAAAGTTTACAATATTTGGAATAAGCATAAACATCTTTGAATAAAGTTGGCTAGTAGTATCCACTTCTCAAAACTTTGTGTGCAATTGTTCCCCATCAAAATGAATTCTAGTTGGTCCATTGCGTAAGTCAGATAAAACTTTATCAATGTCATATTTTTTCAAACATCTTTGTAAGACATTACTATAATTTCTCCTAAATAACAATTTATTAATAAACTTATATCAATGAGCATATTTTAATCCAAAAATATTTCTTTTTTGGTTCTAGATGTTGAGGAGAAATGCCATGGGTTATATAATACCTAATTTCATTATACTAGGAATCTGTTAACATTAGGGTGTATAAAGGTTGAAAATTATTTACCTCTACTTCATTCTCTGAACCTTCCTCAATGCAAACATGTGAAGCTTTATATTCCATTTCTATTTTACATAAACTTTGACCTGTAATAGTTTTAGTTGGTTTCATCTCAAGGTCATATTCTTAAAGTGTCGTCATATGGTTGGCTCTTTTCTCTCCCAATTCCTTTTGGACTAATAGATTCCAAACAAATCGATGCAATATGATGATTTTTTGTAAGTGATTTGACAAGAACATGCCTATAGTGTTTTTGTGTTTTAAAAACAATGTATGCTTGTTTAGTTATTTCTCTATAGTTTAGTTATGTTTCTTGAAGTCCCAAACTCATGATTGATATGGGAACTTCAAATCCTTTTGAATTTATTTGTGTAAGTACATCTGCATATGACATATCAAAAGAAAAAGAATACAAGATAAACTCTTTATCAAAATTTGGGCTCATAAGAGTAGGAGCTTCTATGATTTCTTGTTTAGTAAAATTACAAGAGTTCTTGTCTTTTTCTTTCCATTTTAAATTGATATTTCTCTTAATCGTATCTTGCAATGTTCTTACTATTTCAACAAAACCAATGACACATCTTCTAACGAAATCTATTTCCCAATATATGATTACATATTTTTCCTGTGATGTGAGAAAGAAATTTGTGACATAGATTTTGTCCTGTTTGGAACAATTATGATTCCTAATTTAGAAATAGTAAAACCCAATAGTTTTTCTTTTGTAACAACAAGTATGGTTTTCTTTGGGTTTAAGAAAATATCATTCTTCTTGCAACATTCAAAAATTTGTTTCAAATGCTCAACATGCTTTTTTCTATGCCAAGAGTAAACTGTGATGTCATCTAAGTATACAACCATTGATTTATTTATTATGCCCCCGAATGAAATTTCCATTGCTCTTTGAAAGATAGTACCTCCATTGATTAGCCCAAAATGCATAATCATGTAAGCATATATGCCCCACTTGGCCTTGAAGGTAGTTTTGACTTGGTCTAGTTGTGAAACTAAAATTTGATTATAATGAAATAAGTCATTGAGAAGTGAAAACATTTCATATCTTGACATACATTGCAAAATTTGTTCCATGGGAGGAATAGGATAATTATCCTTGTCTTAAGATTTGTTTATATTTCGGAAATTTATGCATATTTTAATATTACTATTCTTCTTTCTAACTAGAACTAAATTAGAAATTCATTGTGAGTGTCTAATAGGGAAAATAATCTCGACATTTAATAAATTTTTCAACTCTTTAATTTAAGGCTATAGATTTGGATGAATTTTCCTCAATTTTTGTTGTATAGGTTTAACATCCTTTGTTGGTATAAATATAGAATTTTTTGTGTCATATAATTTCAGATAATTGAAAATGCATGCAAAAATGTATTTATATTCTTTAAATAATTTAATGAAATAAAAATGTTCACAAACAAAACAATTAATTCCAAGTTTTATATTTTGTGGATCTTGCTCAGTTTTCATATTTACAACTTCATATTGCACTAAGGAATTGTTTGTCTTACAATTTGTTTTGCCTTTAAACTTTTCCTACAAATCAAAAAATCATTGAGTTAGGAATTTCATTTCTTGTGTTAGGTTGATTATTTAGAGGACAATCTTGGATTTCCTTATTGTGATGATCTTCATCAATGATGAAACCTTTAAAAATATATTTTTTGAGTGAGGAAGTTTATAATCTAGTTGTCATTAAAAAAAACCTCCAATTGCTAATAAATTTTTTTATTTTTTATTTTTTCATTATTATTATTATTATATTTTTTTTTAAGTTCAACAATGATGAGGATACATCATGGTCATGTCCAAGAATAACACCCAAATAAAATAGGGAATTGAACTGTCTAACATCTAGAAGTGTCTTAACAATGCACCCAACCATCATCTACTCAAAACCCTATATTATCATTTACAAATGGTCTAATTATTAATTCTATAAACAATTTATCCTATAGAAAATTCTTTGCTAGAATTAACTTAAAAACAATTAAATTTCGAGAACAAAGCATTAAAACTATTTCAAAAATTTTAAAATTGCATAATAGATTCCGGACCAGGTGACTAGAGACCAATGAATATAATTGCAAACATGCTTCATAATTATCTCAAAATCAGCAATCACTTCAATACCTCTTTTAATCCCCGTAACAAAGCTTCATACTCACTATATTATTTCTACATTTGAACTCTAATCTACACGATAACATAGTTTTTTCACCACGAGGATTTTTAAACGGCTAACACCTTTATTAGTTTTAGAACCATCACAAAGTAATAACCATAAATCATTATCTACATTATAGATTTATCTATATTATTATCTATATCTACATTATAGATTTATCTACATTATTATCTATAGAAATAGAATTAAGCTCAAAACAATATAATGAATTTTCTTTTGGAAAATGAATGATTTCCAATTTTAAACCTGGACCTATAAATGGAAAAGCGTCAGTAGTCAAATTACCAAAATAAGAATCAAATGGATAGTTTTCCAAGATGGAATTATTGAACATGGTAAACTCATTTGGATCATTCAAATCTGTTACAGTGTATTTCATGTACCTTTATCATTCCATCTTAATTTTATTTGGTTGCCAAGTAAGAGGTAGGTAAAAATGTAGCCAACCAATAGAGAAGTAACCATTGAGATTTTAAGACCTAGGTAAAAATGTAGCCAACCAATAGAGAAGTAATCATTGAGATTTTAAAACCTATTTGAACTTAGCAACAACTCATATTATTCAAGAATATTTACAATGATAATGTCAATGGTTCAATTAATTTGGGGATTAGAAGTCAATCTAATAAGTACATTTTTACTTCTGAAAGTCTAACTTTTGATCTATCTACTTGAACAATTTTTTAGCAAATTTTTTTGGTTCCATGTTATTTCTTACCAATAGAATAAGGCACTGCATTTGACAATACCCCATTATCTATTAAACATTTATGTACATTTTTGTTTGACATTTCAAATGTTAAGGGAAAAGGAAGAGCACGTGAGCTACATTTATCCCCTATTAAGGCTAGATTGACATTATCTTGTTTTATAGAATTGCCTTGAACATTTTCCCCTTTATCTTTGGTTCCTACAAAGATTGATTGATTACCAAAAGTAGTTGCCTCTAAGAATTTGATCAAATTTTATTTTTGTTTTTTTAACCTATACAATTCATAAAGGGAAATATTAGCCTGTATTTTTCATGTATTCCATTAAGTCATAGTTTTGTATTTCAAGGTGAATTGTAGTCGTATTTACATTGGGAGATGGTCTATTAAGGGAACGAGATTTCTTTGTAGAAGAAAGAGTAGTAGATCTAAAATAAGTAGAAGGAGGTCCTTTACTTCTAGTTCGCGTGACATTTATTTTCTCAACATCTTCTTCATCATCATCAATAATACCTAAAGAAATATTCCATGTTACATTAATCAATGATTCAGGGTCTTATTCCTCTTTAGCCTCCTTATCATTATCCTCTAGTTCCACAACCTACTCATATTGAATTTTATCATTAGCAGGCAGATTAGGAGGTGCAAGGTTGTTTTTTTCTAAAAGATGCTCTCCAATTCCTCCTAAGAGTATTTTCTGTTGAGCTTTTCTTAGGGTTTGTATTGTCATTGGAAAGTTTTTGTATGATTGTTTGTAGACTTTCCATATATACAACCTCTTTTCCTTTCTTTTATTCTATTGCTTTGGTGGTTGTTTGTCTCTTGACAAGAGATATTTATTATCCTCTAGTGACAATTTTCTTACTATAATCATCATTTCCTTTTCAACTATTAATGTCTCTTGAAATGTTTTTGTTAGAGTAGTTTTACCAATCCTTACAAAAAATGTTATGGATGATAGTAGGGCTATAGTATAGAATTCCATTATGATATTATCAAAAGGTTTGAAATCATCAAGAATTTTATTTAAGAGAGTAAAAAATATTTGACCTTTTCTTTAGGATTCATTTTAATCTAGGTAATTCCAAAATTAGAGTTTATCTTCCTTGAACTTAGACATCAATAAAAATTCAA
Organism: Pinus taeda; assembly: GCA_000404065.3. Classification (NCBI taxonomy): domain Eukaryota; kingdom Viridiplantae; phylum Streptophyta; class Pinopsida; order Pinales; family Pinaceae; genus Pinus; species Pinus taeda. The sequence continues at coordinate 6,532 of APFE031720402.1, forward strand.
AGGTGTCCCAACTTGCAATTGAACTAGCAAGTAGAGAAAAATTACTAAGTTGAGGCTTTACCTTCAAAGATACAAGGAAAGAGCATACAAAAAACATTGAGGCTTTACCTTCAAAGATATAAGGAAAGTGCATACAAAAAACATCTTCATGTTCAGCATTCATTAAATTGTTTCTTTGTCATCAGGGTCAAATTTTGGAAGCAATTTCTCTAAGATTAGTTTAATCATGTTGAACACTAGGGGTTTGAACTACTCCTAAAGATAACCGAGACCTCCTTGGATTCTGAACTCCATCCATGCCTATAGTTGTAGATTTCTTAGGAGTTCCTTTTTTATGAGGATGACTCAAAACCAAAATATAAAGGTTGATAGGGAGGACTATTTGGTGACATTAATCCTGGAGGTGAACTAAAAGCTACAAAAAGCATTGTCTTGGTGCTATAACCATTTTGTCAAGATTCTTCCCAATTAACAAGTGGGTTGGTTTTAATAGAAAAGGAGTACCAATGGCCTCTTCAACCAACGATCTTTTCCCTTTAGCAAGTATTGTATATTTGATTGGCTATTGGCCACGTTATATTGACTATGCCCTTATTAAAACTCTTGGATGTTTAAAATGGGGAGGAATATCTTGCACAATTTCTTGAGTGTTACTAGAATATGTGATTTCTTGTTGCGTGGGTTGAATAATACTCGAAGATTCTCCTTTTATAGGTGACTTGGGAAAATTTGAGATTTTGGGATTTTGAACTAATAATTAGGATGTAGATTCAAATTCTAGAGTTGTTTGAATAAGTTGAGAAGTTTTAATAGAGATTAGATCTAAGGGTTGAATTAAGAACATTGTTGATCATGGTGAATGTGACTTAGACTTGTGTGATGCTGTAAATACCATTTATTATCTCAGGCCTTCCTTCTAGCACCAATTATTGATATGCATAATAATATCCTATATCAACTAAGGGAAATTACATGATGACAAATCCCAATTGGACTTGCTTTTGTCTAGTATGATAATTTCTAACCAATATGTGGGTTCATTTTGCCACTTAAAATAAATGGAAAATCAAATCCCATTCCTCATGAAAGGAACAAATTAAATATAATTTGTTATTTAAAATTTATTAGAATAATCAGATAAAATAAATCAAAGTATAAACTATCTAATTATATATCTATCCCAACCAAGAGGATAAACTGAATTGGTAGATCAATAGATATAAGAAGCAAAATTTATTACTAAGACCAAATAGAAGAAATTCAATTTTGGCATCAATAATTGTTTAGGCACAAAACGGTATCCACTACATGTGATGAATCACTCAAAACACAAACTTATCCTTATCTTCTACAGATAAATTTATAAATGAATTAAAACTAAATTATGGAAAGAAATTTCTCATAAAATCGTGACAATCAAATAATTCATATAACTTATAGAAATGTAACTCATGTAAACATCCACTTGCATAGGTCTTGATCCATCAAAATTTGATCTTAACAAGTCATATTTCAAACTAATAATAATATCTAATTCCTTGTACAAAATTCCCAACTTATAAATTGAATTGAAAAGTTTATTAAATACAAAAATACTTCTACAAAGAAGGAACAACTTCCACTTCATCTCATATCTAAAAATACTAAAGAAAACAAATATTCTTCAAGGAGTTATAAGATATTTGTTGACATTCTTTTCTAGTTGTTCAAGTGATCCAGATTTAAACAGGAATGCAACAAATTACAAATATAACCATAAATACAGAGATGCAACAGAAATAATACTTCATTTCATTAATGTAAAATACTGAAATATGCTTACAAACAGAAACGGAAATAAACCTGCTAGGGCGATGGTAGCTTATCTCTGAGAAGAGATATGGCAGCTACATGCCTCTGAACTGTGTTACAATGAGGCTCGAAGGCCTATTTATTGTTGAGAAACAATGAAAAACCCTAAAAATAAAAAACCATAACCCTAGGAAATGAAACACCAAACTGTGGGCCCCATTTGGGTAAATTGGTACATCAACTTCTCGGGGTCGTAGCTTTGGCATACGATCTCTGTTTGACGCGCACAATACCTCCTTAGAAAGATCTATCCGAGGACTACACCTTTTGAGTGAGCAACATTGGTGCATGACCAATGTTGCTCTCGATTTTTCCAAAAAACGTCGTTTAGGGTCTCAAAACGGCTCCGGAAGTTCAAAACCCGAAAAACTGCCAAAAATAGTAAATTGTGCTACAATTAAGGAAACTAAAAGAGACAGTTGCGGGGATCCAAGTGGGATAGGAGGGTGGCCACCAACATCCACCTAGATCATCAAGATAAGATTGCCATGTTGCAATATTTTCACGTGTCTTTAATAGAATTCAAAATGAAAGTAGATTGACCCAATTGGTCTTGTTCTAGTGGTAAGGTGGAGCGCTTATTATGATGACAACTTTCAAAACTTTATGGTCATACTGCATCTTAATGCGGGCTTGTGATGATGTAGCACAAGTAGAGGAGGCTACGAGTAAGTACTAGCTAACTTTTAATGACTTAGAAGCCCCTTTGGCATAACAACTACATTGAAAAGCATCTGGAGTTAAAAATACACTAACCTCATGAGTAGTGTTTCCCCAATTTATTTATGAATTAAAATTGAAAGTAAATCTATTTGAAAAATAACAAAAAATGTTTAGGTTTTTTTAAAGAAATATTCATGATAGAGATGTATCTTAACTTATAGATATCCATTGAAGTCGATCTATTAAAATCATTCAAAATAAACAAAGTTGAAATGACAACTTTACAGAATGACCGTGAATAGTGGACATGAACAATAAATAGAAAAAAAACAAGTAAGGACACACCAATCCAAAGTTAACACGAAAATATAAAGAAATTTCAAACTTACGAATAACCATACAAAATAATGCATTGTATTTTTAAGGAAGTCTTGTTTTTCGAAAGTCAAGTTAATTTCTCAACAAAGATCTTAAAAGTTAGTGTTTTAGTAAGATGTGCATCTGGCATAAAAAAAATTAGCATAAAGAAAATAAGCTGTTCGTCTTTTTTATGGACTTGAAAATCTGATTAGAGTTCACAACCAAGAAGGAAAGATAAGGAAACAGTTATCCAAAATTGCCAAGAAAAAGGTTGTGGATGGGATTATGTGTGGCATATATATAACATAACATCGGATATCAAATCAAATCAAGGTGAACAATATTAACAAACTTTTCGAGGCAAGACTTCACAAAACAACAAATTTCTTACTCAAGATTCATAATAGCAGAATTAGCATGGAAAATAATCTGAATATGGATTAAGTTGCTAGTGGGTGGTCCCTTACACTGCAAAGTCTCATGGACGTTATTAAAAAATCATTCATTCATTTATTGGTTATGACGTAAGCATAAAGTGATTGCTATTTGAGCATAGTTGCATGGTACTATTATCCCTCTCCAAATCATCCCAATGTACATTGTAGGTGCATTGGAGTAACTCAAGTAAATGGCTTGCATCATATCAATTTTAGGGTTGAGGACATGTTTAAAGTTTAGACTACGAGTGCCATACGCTACATGATTTGTGGATTAAATGAAAGGCAATAATCTCTTTGTCAATAATTTTGGGTACGAGTTATTGCTATAATTTTTTTCCTACGATGCTTCACACCTGCACTACTTTTAGGCGTCAAGGATAAATATATATCCATAAGTGAGATTATTTAAGTAAAACTTTAGTGTTGCAAAGCATCAACTTTACCACAAAATATTTTTTTCCAGTAAGACCAAAGAAAATGAAACAAAATAGACAATAATGGAAATCAAAATATAATTGTAACAAATCCCACAGAATTACCCAATTTTTATCATATTGTATAGAGAACTAATTTTTGGAGGGATATGCACATTCATGTCATTAAAATTGACCACTATTTTGGAAGCATTTGTGTTCATCAATTTGCATTTTACAAATATCATTGTTACCGTCCTTTTTTATAGCTTGTTACGACTCCAGGCTCGGGACAAATTGCTGCAAGGACAACTTCTTAAGGTCATCAAACTAACATTTTAAGCCCCTTTTCTCTAGTGGCTTTCATGGCTATTCTTACAAGCCACTTGCAGAGCCTTTGTTAGATGCAGACCTCCCAAGTTATGGTGAAAACATTGGTGCCTAAGAAGCATGGAGTTCAGTTTGAGCCGTAAGCCACTTGTAGAGCCTTTATTAGATGCAGACCTCTCAGGTTATGGTGAAAACATTGGTGCCTAAGAAGTATGGAGTTCAGTTTGAACCATAAGGCCTGGGTCATGTTCCCAAATCCATGTTTTTCTATAAGCATCGATTGTTAACTTCTCTGAATCCATCTTCCGTGCTAATATCGAGTAACAAAAAATCATTTGTATTCACACTTATAATATGATCTTTTTACGCTGTTATTCTGTTCAATATATCCTGTATCATTGTATGCATAGATGAAAGTCCCTAAGAGTGTGTTATATAGTGATGTAATTGTTCACATTTAGTGTCACTAGGCTGTAAATATTATTGAGCATTTGGTGCATTTGGCTAGTTCCATGCAAGCAGGTGCCCAGTTTGAATCCTTAGTGTGAGACATACTAGTCTATGCCGATGGGTTTACTAGGGATGCCATCCACAGTTTGAATCCCTAGCGTGAGACATACTAGTCTATGTTTGAATCCCTAGTGTGAGACATACTAGTCTATGCCGATGAGTTTACTAGGGATGCCATCCAGAAATTTAGGGAAGAATACCTTGGGTTTATCTGCGAGGCTTTCCTTGAAAAGACAGATGATATATAATATTACAACAATTTTTAAGCAATTCAGCTGTCCAGCTCAATATACACTTTATGACAATATGTGAAAAACGTATGTCACAATTTCATGATGATTGAGAGATATGCGGATATTAGATACCACAAAGCAAATGTTATATAATATGAATTCAGTGGCCACAGGAAAATACAGCGGAAGAGGCTTACACTCTGGGATTTTATGATGCTTCGTCAAAATGTTATGTCAGACTACTGAAACTCAATGGTCTTAATTACAGTTCCTGCTGAGAGGCATTCGGCATCTCAGTTTCAGTATCAGTGTCACTGACAGGCTCTAAATCTTGTGTCTGTTCAATCTCAGAGGGAAGAGAGCCATGTTTTGCAGCCGCTTGAAGAACCCTGTTTTGCACTGCTGTTGTTGACGGTGACGTTGCCAACTTCAATTTATTCGGTTCCATCTGTCCAGCAATCCAGAGAATGCCCTGGGTAGCTGATTGAAATGGACTAAACAATGCCCTGAAGGTAATAACAAATCACATTTAGTAGGTCTACAAGAAATTGAGACACCTAACCGAAGAAGCCAGATACAGTGATATGCTTGAAATCAGTGGACTAAAATTATAAATCAACGGAATTATAAAATCAAGGTCCAAGATTCTTTAATCAGGGAGATCTTTACACAATTGCTCACAAATGCTATTCTGATAGAACGAATTTCTCTGAAACTATGCAACATTTAGCAGATGATAAATTCAGTTTCCTCGCTTGTAAAACATTTTATTAGTAGTAGATTCAACTCAAATAAAACAGTTTATTGCAACTGGAGTTCCAACTTCCTACTCCGAAGCCATAATAGAGCCCTGACCGCAAGCAATACTGAATGTGTAACTTTGTCTGAAAGTGTTGGTGCTTGATATTTCACGAGTCGGTAAACATACGGATACAGAGGATAAAATTATTAATTAAAACATAAACATTTTAATAATCTAGAAACATGTAACCAGTTCTCCACGTCAAATTTTTAAATGTGTTATCAAAAGTCAGATATGTTTGATGGAGGAACAAGAAGTTGTTAAACAAATTGACATAGACGATAAATTTATTAATTCAGAAAGAAAGAAACTTTTAAAGTAAGAACATGTAACCAGTTTTCCATGTCAATTTTATAAATGTATTATCAAAGCTCATAAATGTTTGATAGAGGAACAAGGCCTCAGTTCAGGAACAATTTGTTGAAAAATGTAGCTATGGTCGGTTTTCATAATCCTTGATGTATGTAACGAACAAAGTTCGTATACTCAGAGGAATGCTCTGATACCAATACAACGAACAAAGTTTGTCTACTCAAAGGAATGTTCTGATACCAGTGTATCGAACAAAGTTTGTCTACTTCAAAAGTTTACTTTAAAAGACTTGGAACATAAAGATCTCCATTGAAGATACAAGAATATATTAAAATGTGTGAATCAAAATATGATGTTACAAATGAGAGTGAGGACCTGCTTATGTACCCTAAGCAGGTGTCCTTTTATGAATAGTCATGTCCTTAGGGACATCCCTGTTCATTAACTAATTAATCATTATTTATGCTGTGTTATTATTATTTATATTTATATTATTTATATCTATATTTTATTCATAACATTGCCTTCCTCTTCAAAGTTTCCAACAACTTTGTTCTCAAAGCTTACTAATGAAAAGGCTTGATATCTTTTTTGTTTTGAATGTCTTCTTGACTCAGAACTGTCATTTTCGTTGATACAAGACGATATGATTCTTTGAGTGATAAATAAAATTGTCGAACTGAAAAAGGATCATACCTCCTAAATTAATCTTTCGTTAAACTTGGCAATTACATGATAGCTGGGATAATTTGTTATCGTCAGTATGGATTGTGCCCACATCATTCCTTTTCAGAACATGAGTTTGTTGTTTTTGTTTTGAGTGAAATAGATACACAGATTAATTGGGATGTCTGTTCTTGTGGATTGGATGTCGATAAGGAACAGTGGTAATTTGATTTTCTCTTATCATGTGTTTGCCAATTTCTTGATTTAATTTAGGTGACAATGTTGTTGAGTTGACTATAGAATCTTCACTTGAAATGTTCATCATCTGAACTGCAATGTTTGAGTGTCTTTTCTTCAACTAACTTGTCTTCTTCTTGAGTTGTGATATTCATTGGATCGGTATTGTTAT
>APFE031720403.1:1603-15485 GCA_000404065.3 Pinus taeda
TCGAAATGTCTTTGCTTGGAGAACTGACATACTTTCTTGGATTGCAAATCCAACAAAATGAAGGCGGTATCTTCTTGTCTCAAACCAAGTACCTGAAGCAGATTCTGAAGAAGTATGGCATGGAAGATTCAAAACCAGTATGTACCCCTATGGTTACAGGATGCAACCTCAGTGCAAATGATGAATCAATAGCAGTGAAACAACCAACCTATAGATCCATGATTGGAAGTATACTTTATTTGAAAGGTACCCGACCAGACATCATGCATGCCGTGGGAATAGTTGGAATATTTCAGGCAAATCCTAAGGAAACTCATCTTCAGGTAGTGAAGAGAATTTTCAAGTATCTTCAAGGAACTCAAAACTATGGCCTATAGTATCCTAGAGATACAGATCTCACTCTTCATGCTTATACAGATGTAGATTGGGCTGGAAGCGTGGATGACAGAAAGAGCACAAGTGGTGGTGCATTCTCTATGGGTTCCAGATTAGTATCTTGGTTCATCAAGAAACAGAGTTCGATTGCTTTATCTATAGCTGAAGCGGAATATGTGGCAGCTACATCTTGCTGCACTCAACTCCTATGGATGATGAAAACCTTGCAAGATTTTCAAATCACTTGTACACCACCTATCTCCATCTTATGTGATAATACAAGTGCAATCAGCGTTTCAAAGAACCCCTTCATGCATTCAAAGACCAAGCACATACCGATCAAGTATCACTTTCTTCGGGAACAAGTGTTGGAACAAAAGGTCAAATTGGAGTATGTTCCTTCTAAGGAACAAGTTGCTGATATTCTCACCAAACCACTGCCCAAGGAAAATTTTGAATATCTCAGACGAAAGTTGGGAGTAGTGGATGCATCATCTTGCTGTTAAACTTGTCTATTTCAGAGAAGAAGTGGTGTACGTGAGTTACCTGAGGAGGATCCGCGTACATATGCAAGTTTGTGCAGAGATAGTCGCGTATATGGAGGTTTGATGGATATCTGTAGGGACAGGCTCTGGTTGAAGATATCCTGATATAGGCCATCCGGCACAGGTTCAGGGGGAGCAGATAAACTTCTAATGATGCATTGTTGGCATTATCTTAGAAGCTTTTGGTTCTAGTTCACAGTTGTTGTTGGTGGAACAATTGCAGAGGGAGAACATAAGGAAATCATCGTTGCTGATCTGAATGGTGATTGAGAGATGCTGCTACTATCAATTATTGGTGACTTTCATAAGTCCTGCTCCAGATATTTCGTCTCTATGTCATGTATCTTTTTTATGGTGTCAAGGTCATATAACAGCCTATTTCGGTTTCCCCACTATGCCTGGGATGAAAATGTAATGTATTTGGTTGTCATATGTAAATTTCTGGATGAGCCCCACTTGTTTGGGTGATGGATGTAAGTATTTAGTCTTTTGGTGATAGGAAGGTCTTTTTTGTCATTGTTTTTCTTGAAGAACAACTTGTTGCAAATCTTGCCTACCGTCAGGGGGAGCATGGTCAGCACAACAGGGCAGAAATTTCAACATGTACTGAGGGGGAGCACAACCCTTTTCCCTTGATGACAAAGGGGGAGAATGACTTTGAGGATCTTGGGGTTGCCATCAAGTCCAAAGGGGGATATTGTTGGCATTATGGCACAGGTGTTGTCCTTGATGGCAACTCTCTTTGATAACAGATCTCAGTTCAGGTTTTCAGAATGAAGGAAAAGACATATACGCAGGTTCATCTAGACGAAGACGCGTATACACGTGGGTTAGACGTTACAAAAGTGCTTATATGTTGGAGAACTTACCTTTGGTTCGTGGTAGTTAGTCCTTGGTATTTGAACCTATGGTTTTGGACCATGGTATTGTGGAAGGCCTAAGACTATAAAAGAGGAAGGAGATCATGTGGCAAATCATTATCTATATTATCATTGAATATCTGACAAAATGATAGATCTGGAATACTGGTAATTGGGTTATGGTGCAGATCTGGATCTGAACGAAGGAGGAACCTTAGTGCAAAAAGAAGGATAAGTTCTATTGATGGGTCATAATCTTTAAGCTTGAATGATAGTATCTTTGTATGATTTTGGTCTATTATATGTGGCACTTGCTTGATCTATAACACTGATAATATGGGTTAATTAGTGTTTGAATATCTGAAAGAGCGAATTATCCTTTGTAGATCTATACGCAGGTTCAGTGAAGCTAAGGCGCATATACACACTGGTTCAGTGAATTAAAACAGCGTATACATAGGTTGTTCTAGACACAGAGGCGTATGCACGCATGTTGCAGGTTATTGAAATAGCGTATATATTTTGAGTTGTGATCTAGCTGCTTCTGTTTATTGCTGCTGTGTTCTGGGTTCATATTTTGGTGTGTGGTTTCTGGTACTGTGTTTTGGGTACAGCTGTCAGAAAAGTATCTACTTGATTCAGATCTAATTGGTGAAAAGGAGATTGATTGATGGAGAAATTCTTGATGATTGATTGATGTTCATGGATTCAGTCTGAAAATTTATGAAACGTGGTCCCTGGAAGAAATAGGAGGTTGTAGCCTTCAGTAGGCCAACAACTACGTACTAGTATCTTGGCTAGTGCAAGAGCTAAAGGGGGTTGTAGTTTCCTTCCAGGAGAAGCTAGAGAATGAGAAAGGGTGGTAGCTCTCTGTAGGTTGTAGCCTGCGTACTGGTAAAGGATTGCACCAGTACATTGTAAAAGAAGTTTCTAATTTAAAAGAAGATAGAGACGAATTGTAGCAGGTGGTTTTCACCCACATTGGGTTTCCACCTTATATCTTGTGTTCTTATGTGTGATTGCCTTTCTGCTCTGTTTTACTATTTTTGGTTACTGGTTATTTGATTTTGAAACACAGATTAACAATCAACATTAGAAAGATTAAGTAAATCAAAAGTTTGCTTTATATACGCGGGTTTCCTTCTGCATAGTTGCGTATATATGCAGGTTTAATTAACTGAAGTAGCATATATCATTTGATTTTTGAAAAGGAATATTTGACTTGATAATACTGATTCACCCCCCCTCAGTATTATTTCCAACAGTTTGCTTGTTGTCTCCCTTCACAACCCCTTCAGACACCCATCCAAGTATATCAAGTGTCCTCTGAAGGGAATCTGGGAAACATCACGCAAACTCAACCGATCGACATCTCTATTAAACCAGGGATTGTCGAGCATATCTATATTGGAGTGACTTGTACTCAACTTTACATTGGTCTTTTTCACGAGTTTCGTGACGTCTTTGCTTGGTCTTACGAAGAAATGCCCGGCATCGACCCAAGCATTGTGGTGCATGAGATACCCACATATCCAGGAGCTAAGCCTGTCCGTTAACGTTTACACCCCGTGCACCCCCGAAAGGCTACGACCATTAAAGCGGAAGTCGAAAAGCTTCTCAAGGCTGGCTTTATCTACCCCATCCCACTCACAGATTGGGTCTCCAATATCGTGCCTGTGGATAAAAAGCAGGGTACCATTAGAGTCTGTGTTGATTACCGCGATATTAATCGAGCCTGTCCAAAGGATAACTACCCCACACCCTTCATTGACCAGCTCATTGATGAGTGTGCCGAAAGTGAGATATACTCATTTATGGACGGTTTCTCTAGTTATAACCAGATTAATATCGCGCCAGCTGATCAACACAAGACCGCCTTTATCTGTTCGTGGGGCACTTTCGCTTACGAAAATCTCCCTTTCGGTCTGAAGAATGCTGGTGCTACCTTCCAACGCGCGATGTCTTATGTGTTCCATGATATTCGACACATCGTGCAACCTTACGTGGATGATCTACCAGCTCATTCAGCTAAGCGTCAAGACCATCCCGCTCATCTCCGCGAAATCTTTCTCCGCTGTCGACACTACCGTATTAAAGTCAACACGCATAAGTGTGTCTTCTGCATAGAGTCTGGCAGACTTCTCGGGTTCATCGTCTCTCGAGATGGCATTCGTCTGGATCCCCTTAAAGTTGAGGCCATTTTGAATCTTCCTCCCCCTGCTTCCTTGCAGCAATTACAGAGCTTGCAGGGTAAAGCAAACTTTTTACGACGTTTCATCCCGAACTATGCTGAGGTGGCCAAAGGTTTTACATGGTTACTAAAGCGAGATACCCCGTTTTGATGGGATGCCACGGCTCAAGAGTCCTTCAAACATCTCAAACCTCTCCTTGTTTCCGCTCCTTTGTTGCGTCCTCCAAATTACCATCGCGATTACACTTTGTATTTGATCACTGCTGATACCACCATTGGAATGGTTCTTGTTCAAGATGACGATGATGGCACTGAACACGTCATTTATTATCTCAACCGCAATTTATTAGATATGGAATCTCGATATGCTTACGTCGAGAAGTTGGCATTGGCTGCCGTTTGTGTCGTCCAACGCTTCCACCATTATATCTTGTTGCGCACTACGATAGTGATCTCTGATTGCAACCCAATGACGTACATCTTGTCACGTCAGTTGCTGGGGGGCAAGTACTCGAAGTGGATTGTTATCCTCCAAGAGTTCGACTTGGAATTCACTACTGCCAAGTCTAAGAAATCCCTTGTCTTCGCTGAATTGTTGTGCTCTTTTCCATCTCTTGCCGCACCCTCTCGGTTAGAGGATCACATTCCGGATGAGACTCTCTTCCTAATTAGCACCCTTGGTCCCTGGTATAGGGACATCATTGTCTATTTATAGACGTCCTCTTTTCTTCCCGAGACATCTAAAGATGCTCGACGATGGACCCGCCATCAAGCCCAACCATATCGCATTGTTGGGGACACCCTGTACCGTCTCGGCGTTGATTCTATTCTCCGCCGATGCTTAACACTTGAGGAAGCTGAGAGAGTTTTAAATGACTGCCACTCTGGCGCTTGTGGTGGTCACATGTTCAGATATGCACCGAAAATCCTCTGCGCTGGTTACTTTTGGCCCTCCATCTTTAAGGATTGTATTCTTGCCGTCCGTTCTTGTTACGAGTGCCAAATCTACCAACGGAAGATGCATGCGCCTCCTGCTCCACTGCACCCCGTTTTTACCGTCGGCCCTTTTGCGAAATGGGGCATCGATTATATGACCTGTAACCCTCGCTCAGTTGGGGGCATGGGTATATCATCGTTGTCGTTGATTACTTCACGAAATGGGCCAAGGCGATGCCTACGTTGTCTGAAGACGGTCACACTGCGACGCAGTTTTTATTCAATCATGGTATCTCACGGTTCAGTGTCCCTAAGGCCATCATCACTGATCACGGCAAGCATTTCCGTAATCATATGATGACTGAGGTTACAACCCAGTTGGGCCTACGGCATGATAGTTCGACTCCATACTATCCTCAAGCCAATGGTCAAGTGGAAGCCGTTAACAAGGTCCTGGTTACGATGCTTCAACAAACCATTGGCATGCATAAGTCTAACTGGCACTTGATGTTGTTCTCTGCCTTGTGGGCCTACCGAACCTCTGTGAAGGATGCCACCGGTTTCACTCCTTTCCAATTGGTTTATGGACTGGAGGCTACCCTTCCTATCGAGTGTGAGATCCCTTCGTTAAAATTAGCCGTCGAATTACTCCTTGACACTACTCCGGTAGAAGAACGCCTTCTTTACTTGGAGCGGCTAGACGAGACTCGTTGACTAGCCTCTTTAGCTATTGAAGCATAGAAGAAGCGAGTGAAAACTCACTTTGATCACACTGTTCATCCTCGCTCTTTTGTTGAGGGATATTTGGTCCTGCTCTACGATCAAGCTAATGATAAGCTGGGGGCAGGAAAATTCGAGCCCATGTGGCATGGTCCTTACATTGTAAAGAGAGTTTTGCAAAAAGGGGCCTACAAGCTTATTAACTACGAAGGGAATACCTTGGATAAGCCCTGGAATGGGCTTTACTTGAAAAAATATTATGCATGATTCCAGGCACTCTACTTTTTGTACATACGTGTGCTTTAGCAAGTGTGTTGTGTGTTCATGTTTTCATTTTTTTGTCTTGGTGTGTCAGCGTGATTGCCGCTTATTGTGTCCTTTTGCTTCTTGGACAGATGTCTGGTTCGCCTTATGTTGGTTTCGCTGATGGTGCCTCCCGGAATACACGCAACTTGTCCTCTGTGGCATGGGTGATCTACGATCCTCATGATGAGTTAGTAGACCTTCAAGGGGTTTGTCTAGGTTGTACCACGAACAATGTTGTTGAGTATAGTGCTGTGATTGAGTTACTAGCCGAGGCGATTGATCTCAGTATTCGAACATTGGTTGTGAACTTGGATTCTCAGTTTGTCATCCACCAGCTCAATGGGCGTTATTCCGTCAGAGACCATCAGATTTTAAGGTTATATTTACGTGTTAAGTTGTTAGAAAGGGATTTTGATTTCATTACATATCAACATATTCCAAGACGATTTAATACGTTAACCAATGCATTAGCTAATTATGTATTGGACAGACATTTGCATAACATGTAATTTAAGATAGAATAAGAAGCATAAAACACAATAAACCATAAAGCATATATATATATATATATTTCCAAATGTTTTCACAGCGTGCATCATCAAAAAATAATACATGTTTGTCTTAGTACATCCGGAGACAACATGTCTCTAAAAACATATGCATGGAAATAAAGCCTAGATATCTAATCCCTATGGTGCTCATGGTAGCACGTCACTGCTCGCAATAGGCGTCTCAAGAGTCGATGGATGCGACTCGGCACCCCCACTGTGTGCCTCTGGTACACTAACGGGACATCCGCTAGCCGAGCATAATCCGGAATCCCTCGAGCGATACCCTCAAGGTTCTGGATGAGTTCTCCCCCCTCAGCACCCTCCTCCTGAGGATCTGCTGCAGGCTGGTTTCTCCTCGAGATAGGAGACATGTCGGTTGGGCGCTCTGGGCCAACATCTGCATATGCATATAATTGTTATTAGAACAAGCATGTATCAACAAAAATAAAATCATAAAACACAAAATCAAAAAGAGGTCATACCTATCTCCTCATCCCAATCCTCTCCCTCTGGCGGTGGGAGATCAGGGTTTCCTGTGAAGTCTGTCCCTGCATATGGCCAATCCTTGACCACGATCAGTTGGCGGTGAAGCCACCCAAAAAACTCTGGCCTCCATGACATTTGCTTGCCTCCCCCCCCTCTAGGCATCAGTGCCGCCCAACGAGCCATTCTCGGCTCTCAAGGTACTGGATCAGGTACAAAGGCCCCTTGGCCCTGAAAGATTGGTAACCGTTCCAAGATGAACGCCACCAGGATGGAACCATAACCAAACTGTTGCAGTTTGCTGCGCTTACCTTTTGTAAGCTGCCTCTTCATGTTGGTTGTCACCGTTGCCACCCAATTGAAGATAGTTGGATTCAGACACTCTGTAGCTAGTATAAGTTGGTTCTTTGTTGCTTCATGGAGTGCCTGTGCCCCCGCAACCCGTGTGATGGTAAAAAACACTGCTTTGAGTGTTAGATCCTGAATAGTGTAGATATCCACTTTTGAACTTCGAGATCCAAATTTCGCCCCTTGGCACACTCGAGCCATCACCTCCTCCATCTTCTCACCGAATGGCCTGCTACCTGTTAATAGGGGCACCGACGCTCTGCGCGACAGTCCTGTGATGAAATAGACGTCAGATACGTCCAGTTCCAACACTTGGTCTCGTATACGGAACACTTGATCACATTCATCCCAAAGGTTGATTGAGTATCGTAAGAGCTCTGGTTGAGCTCGTAGATAAGGTGTGAGGAAGTATTTCTTTAGCCCACAATTCCTAAGGGCTTCCATGCAATCTTCATCTGCTATGGCCAATTCGTCTACTCTATCATGCTCCCTTTGCTTCCATTGGAGCACCATTTTGCTTGTTTCCCTGTAGCCACAAGGTCAAAAAACAATGATTAGACCCTTGGTAAATTAAGAAATGGAGTAAAATTACATTTAAAATGTTAAATTTTGAAAAATACATGCGCTCGGCCGTTGGTGCAACTGTTTTTAAAACAGTCGCGCCCATGGGCGCGGGCCTTTGGAGAAAAAGGGCCCATTGGCACGGGTCCATGCCTGATACCCGGCCAATGTGTGCAACCCTATTTTTTCAAACTCCCTCCACAGGGGTCGATAAAGCAAGCTAAAACAAAAGAAAAATGGACTAAAATGGAGTAGGAGAGGAGGCCTCTTACCTGGAACTGGCGGCGCTCCAGATGGTCGCACGGATTCGTCGCAATCATCGCCCAAAGATCGCACACCAAAAGCACTATTGTCACTCTCCAATGTGGTAAAAGTAAAAAGTAATTTTTGATTTTACCATTTTCACATGTTTATAGCTTTTTTAACCCTAAATAGGTTTTAAAAGTTGTTTTTATGAATATTTTAATATATAGTTTTGTCGAAAATGGATTTTACACTTGTTTTTGTGCAGCGATAGGTTTTTGTGCGACTTAGGCGATGAAACGAGTTGTATTTTATACTTTTTCTGACTCGATAAATACACAAAAAAGTCATTATGGAGTCATCTTTCTACTCTTTTCTGACTCTCCAAACATGAAAATAATGCCGAGTTATTCCTCTCGACTCGTTAAATGTAAATGAGAGGCAGTCGTCTTTAAACTATTTTTCGACCCTGTAACGACGAAAAGATCATCGGACCCTTGTCATTTCGGGTTTGTTAATGGTTACAAAGCGACGTGGTTTCGATCTCTTTTTTACTTTTTCAGGTCAAAATCACTAATCATGAAAAGTACTCCTCGATCGTAATGGTCAGGCGGTTCTTTCGAGCATTGTTTTATACTTTTTCGGGCTCGAGAGACACAACTTTACGAAAAAGGACACCCTTGGAGTTTACTTTTCCGCTGTCTTTTCAAACTCTCTAAACATGAAAAGACGCTGAGTTCTTCCTTTGTCAGACTCGTTAAAACTTAATGACATCGGATTCCGTCAAAATGACGCCTCACAAACATATGCTATCCCCATCACGCTTGTCATAAAAAATAACTGGGGTACTCGCTAGCAATGGTGGGGAAAATGGAACCAGAATCATTGTCGTGTCGGCAGTATGTCGCTCTTGAACATTGCACTTGTCTGCATTCATGTCTGGGGGGGACATCTCATCTCGCTTTTCACTTGCTTCCGTGGGTTTGGGTGATCCTGTTTGACCTCTCATCTGCTCGTTGCCTTGTCACCATGACCTCTGATCATTTGATGTCAAATACTGCCAAGTCCACTGTCGTGCCACTGATATGTTCAAGAGAAGTTGACCTCTGTGAAATAATCAACCTCCCTCTGATAAACTCACATAATCCTGATTCACAAAACATATTATCCTTCTCTGTCTCATGTCGATGATGTGGGAAACACTATGGCCTACCTTCGGTCAAGGTCACTTCCTATCGACTTTAGCTCATTATCTAGGAAGTTGACCTAGAGACTCCTTAACAGGTGCCTTGGAGCCTGCATGCCTCAATGGCATCTTCTTCGTATTTGACGTGAGGTTTTCATCATTGGCCTCTGATTAGATGATTCTACGGGTGTTCGACACCGGCTCACTGATTCGCACGCCGTAGATTGTACCTATAGTACCTTGAGGACCATTGTCATTATTGGTGGTACCTCTCGTGTCTGTTAACAGTTTTCATCATTGACTGGTAATCAGACAATGTTCCTGCATGTTTGACTTCGACTCCCATATTCGCATGCTTGAACTTGTACTTTGTTCGGATCGAGATGGAGCGCAAGACCCTGGATTTTGTTTGTTAGAATCCAGGTTGCGATTTTGTGGATTATTATGATCATTACATGACTCATTCACTGGATGGTTGCGACCATGCCTGAGTCTATTTATCGATCCTCACTGGATGGCTGCGTCCATACCTTGGATCTTGATCTTTATGTACTCTACTATGGATGGCTGCGCCCATACCACATACATCATGTACTTGAGATATCAATTGTACTTCTCCGTGCACGTTCTCTGGCGACAGTGTTTTCGGTTGGCCATGTTCTTGTAAAACATTTCACCCCTCCCTCTCTCTCGGGCCTCATGCTTTAGGGGGCATCTGTTACACAACAATTTTTAAATGTCCCTGTTATCCCTTCTCCCGCACATTGGAGGACTCATTCCGGGACCTGTGAGAAGTGACATGACCTGGAAACACTTGCATTGTATTCGCCTGAGTATGAACTTCATTTTCCCTGAAGACATCTTCTGCAAAAAACCCATAAAAACAACCCTTTTTTCCATTGGCGCGGTTTCACTGTGTAGCACTCGTGCCAATGGGGGAAATACTCTAAAGAGGGTGCGCCAGCTAGCACTCTATCTTAGAGTCGTACTTGCACCAGCCAAAACGGGCAGTGTTTTTAATAAACCAACATCCGAAGATTCTTCCTAACCCACTCCTGAACTGAATCTATCTTGAGTTGGTTTGGTTTGGCTTCGAATCTCCATAGAGGGGAAGTGGTTTTCCACCTCTCATGGAAGCTTCTTAGTGATAAAGCCAATCCCATGAATATTGTGGATGATTCTAACTCCTTCTCCTCTATCTATAAAAGCTTGTCCTTTTGCCTTTGACAAGCTAGTTCCAAAGTTCCAAAGTTCCAAAGATTGAGAATTGTTAAGTTGATGCTGCAAGAAGCCTTCTTCATTCCCATAAGGCTAAATCTAAAGTAAGGAGATTCTTGTCCAAATAACCAAGGAGAGAGAGGCTTGTTCCCATTCCCAACAAGCTTTGCAACACATGTGCTGCTGATCACCCAGCCAAAGGAGGATTTGACATCAGAACTATGGTTGTAGTCTTCTTTGTTTATTAATAATAGATGGCTATCATTATGGTTCCACTCTTATTGTCTTTTGTAATGATGATGAGTTATATCCTTTCTGACTGATATATAGTTGCATCTATTGGATTTTATGCTTGTGTTTATGTCGTTCTTTGCATGTGCAAGTGTCCATTCACGAAGATCGTGGGGATCGTGACCAGCCGGAGCAAAGGAATGGGAGCGTTGACTCTTCTACAAGTACTAGCATTGGAATCTAGGTAGGCCCTCATCATTGGTCTTTGATTTGAAATTAAGAACCTGCGTGATAGCGTTGTTTGATTGTTGCTAGACCCAATTTGGGCTAGTAGGGACCGCCTCTGTCTCCAGAGGGGATTTACCTCTGCAACAGACCCTCTAGAGGGCAAAGGGAAAGGGGAAAAGCCTCCTCCCTCATATCCTCCACCATCACCTTCATCATCCTTATCTCCTAGCCCTGATAAGGAAAAGAAGAAAACTTCTTTGATTAAATTAGATGTGAAATTTGATTTTCTAATTTATGATGGAGAATTAAATGCAGAAAAGCTAGATAATTGGATAAGACAGATTGATGTATATTGTAGGGTGTAGAACATTGATTCAGAAAGGAGAAAGATTCAGCTGGATAGCCTTCGACTTGGAGGAACTGTAGTAGTGTGGTGGGAAGGAAAGACACAAGCTGATCTGAAAAGACATGGTAAAAATCTTTCTGCCTAGAATGAATTTGTTTCTGCCATCAAAAAACAATTCTATCCTTTAGCTTATATGCAGAAGGAAATGATGAGTTGGCAAAGTCTTCGCCAATTAAAGGGTCAAAGTGTACAAAGTTATACCTAGGAATTTAGAAAAAGAGCTTTAACTCTAGGCATATCTCTAGACTCACCTTAAACTTTGTTGAAGTATATAGGTGGTCTGCATAGCTATTTTAAGCATACCATTCTCATGTTTAATCTCACTAGATTAGATGATGTATCAGTTCAAGCTACACATCTAGAAGCTAGAGGCAAGAATGTGAACCCAGAGGTTGGGGGATCATCTAAACACTCTGTAAGCAAGAACAAGGAAATGAAGAAACTGAAATGGAAGGAGAGGAAGGCAAACACTATACAGAAGGACAAACCTTCCTGCACTCATTGTAAGAAGGATGGACATGATGATGCACACTACCGGTCTTTGCTTTTGGAGCTGAAACCTAAGAAGTTCGGTGGTAAGAAGAAAAAGATTGCCGCTGCTATTCATAAAAACTTGGGGTCAGACTCTGGTGATGAAACAACAGTCACAACTACAGGTATAAAAGGTAAAAATTTTGAAGCATCCACAAGTAATTCTGCACAATCTATTGATAATGAAGATAATGAGAGGAAAAGACATGAGATTTTTTGTATTAGAGTCATTTCCAAGCACCAAAAGGTTGATACTTTATTTGATAGTGGATCACAAGTAAACTTGATTTCTGAAACAATTGTAAAGAAGTTGGGATTACTAACAAAAACTCACGAGAAGCCATATCCATTAGGTCGGGTATGTGATAAAACAAAGCTACAAGTAACAAGACAATGTAAACTTGGGTTTGCTATTGGGTCAACATTTGTAGATGAGGTTGAGTTAGATGTAGTTCCATTGGATATATGTGGTATTGTTTTGGGAAATCTTTACTTGTATGATAGGAAAGCTATTTTCTATAGAGCTGAAAATAAGTATCAACTCACTAAAGATGGAATAGAATATATTGTAAGAGCTCATAAACTTAAAAATAACTATTCTCTCATAAACTCGGGGTAGATGAAAATAATTGTGAATTCATGTAAGCAATTTTTACTAATGGTTGTAAAGGAAAAGAACCCTGATAAAACCAATGTATTTGAAAGCTATGATGCTAAATAGAAAGCTGATTTAGTTAAAGTTGTTTTAGAATATGATATGCTATTTAAAGAACATAAAGGTATACCAACCAAAATGGGAATAGTACATGATATTTATTTGCAGCAAGATGATCCATTACCAAACATTGAAATGTACAAGTTATCCACTTTAGAGAATGCAGAGATAAAGAAGCAGGTACATGAATTGCTCGATAAAGGGTTCACAAGACCAAGCACATCACCATGTGGATCTCCAATCACGCTAGTGAGAAAGAAAGATGGTTCGTGGATAATGTGCATTGATTATAGAGCACTAAATAAAATAACGATTAAGAATCGTTATCCTCTTCCTCGTATTGATGATCTATTAGATTAGTTGAAAGAAGCAGTTTATTTTTCCAAGTTAGACTTGCATAGTGGCTATCATCAGGGCAGAGTTACAGAACAAAATGCATGGAAGATTGCTTTCAAGACAAAGCAAGGGCTGTATGAGTGGCTGGTTATACCTTTTGGCTTAACTAATGGTCCTGCCACTTTCATGAGAGTTATGAATGATGTACTCAGACCTTTTATTGATGATTTTGTAATTGTATAGTTAGATGACATTCTTGTTTTTAGTAAGACATGGGAAGACCATGTAAAGCATGTAAAGCAGACTTTAGATGTTTTGAAAACAGAAAATCTCTATGTAAAACTTCAAAATGTGAATTTGGCAAAACATATTTAAATTATTTGGGTCCTATTGTAGGGGGTGGTGAATTGAAGATAGATCCCTCTAAGGTTGAAGTCATTGTGAACTGGCCTAAACCCAAATCTGCTACAGAGGTTAGGAGGTTTCCTAGGAGTAGCACAATACTAGAGAAAGTTTATTGCTAACTTTTCTTTGATTGCAACTCCATTACATGCTTTAACAAGATTGAAATGTTGGAAATAATACTGAGAGGGGGGGGATGAATCAGTATTATCAAATCATATACTTTTCATTTTTCATACTCAGATTCATATACGTAGCTTCAGTTCAGTATATCCGCGTATATACGTGACTGTGTTAAATGCAACTAGCGTACATGCAGTAATCTTATGATTCAGTTAGCTTATCTTCAGTAAATGCATCAGAACAATATTAACCATATTAACAATAATCAGGTGCAGTAAAACAGTACAGATCATCACACATAAGAAGCACACATGAACACCATGATATAAGGTGGAAACCCAATGTGGGTGAAAACCACCTATTGCAATTCGTCTCTTTCTTCCTTTA
>APFE031720406.1:8482-29390 GCA_000404065.3 Pinus taeda
TATATATATATGGAAGTATACATATATAGAAGATGACCTAAATATATGTAGAGATTCTATATATGCACATAGATATGGAAGCCATCTTTTGTATATGCATGCTTCCATATCTATGTGCATATACAGAATTTGCGTATATACAAAAGATTAATTCCATATATGTTTGGATATATAGAAGTTGCACATATACGGAAGATGATGTCAATCTATATGTGCAATGAGGCCCTTCAAGTTGATGTCAGCCATATCAAAGCATTCTACAGGAAATGCGGGTCTGTGCTCAGGCTCATACATTATAAAGCGACATGCAAATGTTTGAAGCGGGAGAAAATGACTAGCAATGGTGTTGGGTAATTTAATTGATCTTAAACTACTTCATTAATTGTCAACGAAGGTTAGCGTACTTATGAAGTGTATGTGCACAATATATGTTAGGAATTCTATTTTTGGATGAAATTGATCAAAATATGGATGAATGTTTAAATTTGATCAAAGTGTTATTACACACATGTTCTTCTCATTAAAGTTACTTCAAAATGAATTGAAATCTAAATGTTGAATTGAATTGAAATCACAACTTATTCTAATTGCAAAATTGAAGGTCTAATTTGAAATTGTATAAAAGAAGTCATAATGTTAATTGCAGGAATGAAATACTAATATTAATTGCAGAAAGGATTATTTGCAGGAACAAAATTTTAATTCTATTTGTAGAAAGGAAATAAATCAAATTAAATTTCTTCAACGAAATATTTCAGCTTCAAATGGTTACTAATGTGTGCAACTAAAATTCGAAAACCATCTATTCATTATCCACAGAATTTAAGCGAGTTATGAAATGAAATTGCTGAACAAAATGCATTCTGAAAGTAAATATTTTTGATGTTTTTATGAACTCTCCACTGATAAAAACAAAAATAAATTAGTCTATTAAACAAGAAAATGTACTGATAAAAAGAAAAATATAATGAATTGGAGAAGAAATCAAGCTAATCTACTCTTACAACTCTCAACGGGGACCTCCTGTTGAGCGTAAGTTCGTCACCATTTCAATTAAATCTCTTAACCACACATCGATTTAAAATAGAGTATTATATCAATCACAAGAGTCTTCAACAAAGATTGCAAATAATTCACAATAATAACTATTATCTTTTGGTCTCTCTTGAAGGCTTTTTATACACTTCTTATCAAAATTGATCTAAAAGTCCTATGTCACGAGGAAATTTAACTAATATGACAACTAAGAAATAAGATTGAATTTAAAGTCTATCTCCTCATGATTTTCTATTAAAATTGATAATCATGAGGGATTTTGATGAAACACATCAACTCCTTAATCATTTCCACGCTCTCTTGATCTCGCCACGATCTTCTGCAAAAATCTGCCTCATTGTTGGAATGTCATAACCAAATTTGAATTTTGGTTTGACTTCTAGATCTTTCTATCTCAGTATTTTGCCAGATTATGAGAGCGTGTGGACATTCATGTGTGGAACAATTTCCATATGTTGGTACCTTTCATTCGTCCTCTAGTGCATCGAAATTTGTTTAACCATGGAGATTGTTATAGGCCATTTTGTCGCATCTAGTTAATAGGCCTTCTAACAGGACTTATTCACATCCTTCAACATATTGTCATAATCCCTACACAAAGCCCTATGCATGACTCTGCTAAATCCCCAAGTTTCTTCTTTTGACTGCTGAGTTTCCAAGCTTTTAAGACCCAATGCATCCTGGCCATTTAGTGACCAGGGTTGACCCTCTCTACACCTGTGTTGATCACCAGCAAGTTGCTCAGTCTTGGGGGTGCGTTGATTCTAGAAATTCGAGAAAAATAAAAAGAATCTTGAAGCTTCCTCTTCTAGAAACTTCCTGGGGTTGTTTCAACCTTTTACCTTGGTTAAGAGTACTGAATCCTATTCTATCCTACCTTGAATTTTCCACCTCTTATCCTTTGAGCTCATCTTCCCATCTCAAGTGAATCTAAAGCTTAGATTGGTAAATGGATAAGAAATCATGAACTACCTCCCACATCCATATATTTACAGCCATCCATGGGCAAGGGGTTGGCTCTATTTCTATTAATACAAAGAGTATAATTTTTTCTTATATATATGACATTATGATTTCATGTATTTCAATACCATGTTGATATATTGAATGAAGTGATTGGATTATGCTACATATATTTCATATATCTCTGCCTTGTCTTGTTTGATTATGCAGGGTCTAATTATAGCGATCAGAGCTAGGATTAAAGCATACAAGACGAGGAAGGGACAAAGCTTATGCCCGATTCTAGGTAAGCCTCATCCCATCACTCAATTACTTTAAGGAAGGCACTATGCCCTTTGGTTTATGTTGTTCTAGGTCAGTCCACCAGGGCTAGAGAAGACACTTATGTCTATAGTCGTAGATTCTATATAACAAATTGGACCATACTAAGGAACGATTCAATCCTTTGGTGGTTTTTCTTTTCCCTCAGTGTCTATTTTGCCTCTTGTTTTGATATTTATAGTTTCACTCAGTCCTAATTAGACATAGGAAGACATGCATTGAGATTCCATTGTGTTTTTTGTGTCAAAACTTAATATTCCTTGATCAGCACACCCTCTAGTTTGTGGACAGTGCGTTGCAGTGCACCCTAACCTTCATTGTACCGATGTTGCAGTGCACCCCAAACCTCTCTGTGCCTGCGTTGTAGAGCACTAGTGTCCCTTAAGCACCTACATTGATCCCCATTTCATGCCAAAATTTGCTTTGTTTTGGTTTTCTCTCTATCCAACCTTCTTCCAGCGGCTGTTCCCTGTGTACCTTAGTGTCTCTAAGAAGCCTCCATATGGATTTCTTGTGGTTTTGATTTCATTTGATAATAACTTGTTTAGAATTTCCTTTATTCTTTTCATTTGGTCATTAGCGAGCTAATTTGTTCAATCATTGAGTACTTGAAAGAATTGGTGTTCTAGTCATCATTTTGAAATTTTTTCTTTTATCAGTGATTAGAAATGCATCTTAGTTTTCTCTCATTTTGAAGATTAAGAGGAAATTGAAAAGAAAAATCTCTTTGCATTGGCTTTTAGGTTTTTGTGAGTAAATTTGAATTAGAATAGTTGCATTGTAGGGAATTGCACTTAGTTATTGTTTGCTGCATATTCTTTGTCTCTTCCCACCTTTAGATAGATTCTCATTGAAAGTGAACATTTCCATTTCTTTATGCTTGCTTGCATTTTAGGATATTCATGTGAAATTCGTGGTGAGCCTTGAAATTGAAACCTAATCAAAGATAAACTTTAAATATTTTTAATCAACCTAAGGAGAATTTGTCACATCAACGCAAACATTTAGAGGTCTAGGCTAGAGACGTGTTCTGGCATTGTTAAACGTAGGAGTTGTCAATGTTTGCCGGCGTTGTATCCTGGGGTGATATCTCGTTCCACGTACGTAAGTGTATCAGATCGTACTCTGCGTACCTTTGGGTATATTAGATGGCACTCCACACATGAAAATTATATGGGAATGCTCTCATCGAATGGTTATGCATTAGACAACACTACTACAGACTACACTTCCACATACCATTGAGTGTATTTTGGAAGTCCACCATATGTTTTTATCCTCGCCATAGGTAACTGAGTCGACTGCCTCTTTTACCGTGATACATTGAACACAACATTCAGGGAGATTACATGCATGTACATTAAGTCCTTGGTTTTCCAAGGTGTATATTGTAGTTCATGATTGCTTGGTAAACCTTTATGCCTAATTTACGCTCTTTTTGACTTATGTTTGTGTTAATTATTAAAATTTATTAATCCAACATGGAAGAACATACCCCTTCTCTTTTTCATTTGCGTAGAATGAAAAATAGGCGTCCTCTTCCACCATAGGCTACTCCTGGCCATCATCAAAAGCATAAGAAGACACAAACTACCAAATTAGAAACTTCGGGAATTATTGTTGGTCCTCCTCCTGAATATTCCCTACCAGAATCATCTTTCCCTTTGAGTACTAAGTATCAGATTACTTCATCATTTGCTAGTGAATTTGACACAGTTGAAACCAAAGCACATGAGACTTTGTTGTCTAAGGTCATTGAGCCTAAGTTTACTGAATCATAGACCTTACTACCTCAGGTTATTCAACCTTAGGTACTCAACCATCTTGACATGTTTCTTCAAGACTTCCCTCTTCTCTTCCTCCGTCTTAGACATAACCGCAAACTATATATCTTGGACCCAACGGTGAACCCCTTCCACCTGGAAGTGTGAGTATCGAAGAGATCCCACAGGAATAACCTTGTCCCTCTACCCTTGTTCATTGAAGTGGACTCCATTTTTATCAATCTCATTCTCTTCATCCTCTTCAAACTCTAGTACATACTCCTTTACTTGATTCTTCCCGCTCACCCATGAGTTTCTCATAGAAATCTTCTTTGGGACAATTAACCATGACTGAATCTGCTATGGTTTCCTAGGTTGTGTCCGCCACTATGGCTAAGACAACTAGTGTTTCTTATCCATCCATGTTTATGGCATCACCAAAGGCACATCTGTATGGTGGCCTATCCATCCCACCTGGTTAACAGTCATTAACTGGCACCTTCACTACTGTAACATCCAGTTTGTGGACCTCTCCCTTGTTACCTATTTGTGAAATTCCATTTGGCACTTCATTAATGAGCACTACATAGTATGCTTCTTCTACTCCACCTACACCTATATTTGAACAACAAGATGGCCCTTATGTTAGTGGGCACGGTTACCGTCAACAACTTAACTCTCCTAATGTTGGGTACCCTTCGCAAGGGGGGAGGTTGCCTTCATCATCCCCTCCAACTTTAGCAAGGGGGAACCTATTGTTGATATACCTCAAATTGTTGCTCAGCCTTATGTAAGTCCTTCATATTCTGGAATGGATGCTAATGTTTGGAAACCTACTTTTGTCATACAAACTGGTTCGATTTTGGATCCATTTTTGAATTCTCAAGCTGTGTCGTCCACATCTCAAATTCCTACTTATTAATCTCAAATTCATGTAAGCCAACCTTTACAGGCTATAAATGTGACTCAATCTATTATATTAGTACCTGGTACACACCAAGTTCCACTTACCTAACCTTTATAAGGTACCTTACAGTTTCAACTGCTTGGACAAGGTATTCCTCAAATTCCAATAGGACATATTGCTTATAGTATGGCATGACCTCCACTGAATCCACCTTATGTTGGGATGATCCAAAATACCATGAGGAAACAATATGAACCTTATCAGGGTATCCCTCAATTTACCTATCAAGGCCATGAAGTCCAAAACCAACCTTTCCAACATTTGCAAGGTTATCCTGAAGCTGACAACAAGGTTATGCACATGTCAGTAATTAGAATTCCCCTTATTATGGTGCCCATGCTTCTCTTTATCAAAATCCTCCCTATCATGGAGCATAGATACCTATTGCTCACTCTATCCCCTCTTATCCAGGTTATCCTCCATCGTATTTTAACAGGCAGTTTCTATTTGTGAAAACTCTCGAATTTCCCAATTTGACCCATCTCACCAACGATCCTATTGCTAATTCACCTTGGTGGCCGGATATTCCTACAAAATTACCTTCTAATATCCCAAAGTTCAATGGGAATCCTGAAGAAGACCCATTGATGCATGTAATGACTTATAATCAATGGTGTTCATCAATCTCTCTTAATCATAATTCAATTCGATTACGTATTTTCCAACGCACTCTTACCAGTACGAAAGCTAAATGGTATATTAAATTACCAAGAGCTTCATTTAAAAATTTAAGTGCCTTGGTTACTACCTTCCTCATACGTTTCCAGTTTTGCATCGGATATGAAACTGGAACAAAACTTCTCAACAACTTCAAAAAATCTGATTCCACTCACATCTCTGATCATATTCATGAGTGGAGACGTCACTATTGGTTTGTTAAGACATATATGTTGGGTAATTTGTTATCGGAATGGTTTACTAAGTCTTTGTTTCCCCCTATAATAGAATACGTAACTAAGGATGGAGTTGTAACTGAAGAGAAATTAATTGCTCATGCCTAGTACTTGGATCTTGTTTATACCCAATTTGGAACACTTTATGATAATATACCAAACACTCCACGACCTTCAAACATTGTTCCTCAAGCTCCTGGTAAAGAATCTCATGTTGTTAATGATGTGATTGGTTCTACTAGTTCGTTGTTAGTGAATAAACCATTTGGCATGGCTCTTATCGCGACAGTCAAAAGCCCTCCATCCGGTCCTCCTGTGGATTCTACTTCGGAAATCAATGTTCATTTTGATAAAGGTAAATCTCAACAACAACCAGGAAGTACGAAGAAATGAAAAGGTAAGAAGAATAAAGATTCCCCTCTGCAGGATAAATAAAATAATCAATCTTTTGATGAGAAACATAAACCTTGTTACCCATGTCTGATTTGTTATGAGGAACACTTCACTCAAGACTATCCCCATCGGGAAAAATTGAATGAATTTGTGAAGTCTTTTACTTCACTTGCCGTGTTGATAGATCTGTTTCCAAATCAGGAGACTCATTTGGTTTCTCGGGACACTACTTCCTCTAAATTGGTTTTGATGCTTCCTTCTACTAAATCAAAAACTGATATTGTTGTAGCTACCCATAATAAAGGCTATGATAATGCAAATCCCCGAAACGGTCAGACTCCTGATCAACCTACTAGTTCGGCTACATCTCCATCGAATCCTACTCCTCTTACGATTCCTACATAATTGAATATTAAGCCTCCAAAGGGCGTTATCCATAAATATTCTTTCAAACCTCGGCAAGATCTCCTCAGAATTACAACATAGTTGAGGACTTGGCTCAGTCTCCATTAGCTATGTCTACTATCGAGGTGTTGCAGAATGGTCCCACCCAGAAAAAGGCTTCTTTTTCCTTCAGATTCCAACCTAGTCGTTTTCAATCATGAGAAATATACACCTAGACTTCCAAATCAATTAGGATTTATGATCCATGTTGTCGTTCGTAGTAAGAAAATTCATCATTCTATTGTGGATGAGGGAGCCTCAATCTGCTTCATGTCCTTGTCTTGCTAGAAGGCCATTGGTTCTCCTCAATTGAGATAGTCGCCCACAACCTTGAGATATTTTAACGCAAGAATGCATAAACCTTGTGGGATTTTAAATTATTTACAAGTAGAATTGGGAGGTAAATTTGTATCGATAGAAGTTGAAGTTATTAATGGACCACTCGATTATAATATTCTATTCGGTTGCACCTGGATTTACGCCATGGTTTTTGTTGTTTCAACTTACTTCTGAATGATCTCATTTCCTCATAAAGGCGACATAGTAGCCATTGATCGACTCACATTTTTTTCCTATAATTCTCCAATTATTGGAAGTGTCCCTCTCATAGGGGAAATTCTACACCCATACCAGCATGTCGAGGTTGGATTTCGTAAGGATTACTCTCTCATGGGAACCTTTTTTCTTCCTCCTCCTTCACTTCCTGACAACTCCTCGTTGGTTTCCTATATCAATATGATATCCTCTTCTACTATTCTAACTTATCCTTGTGTAGTACCAGATAAAACTAACATTGATAGTTTTGGCAACCGTATGCCTCTTAGCCCCATCAAGATTGATTATGAGGCCATTCATTTAGCTTGTGCAACTCATTCTGATCTTGTCTCTTTTATCAATTGGGTCGATCGTTCATTGGATTATGGCACGTCTTCTTATCCCTCCTCTCACAAATTCCCTACCAATGAGAGCAACATTGAGATCATGATGTCAGATGATGCGTCATGGGATAATCATCACCATCATTCCTCCTTGTTAGATTCCATCGAGGATAAACCTAATGAACTTTAACAACCCACTGTCATTGAGCTTTCTTCGAATTTTGTTTCCATTCACGAACTCGATTTAGATAAAAACCTATCGAATATTGAAGAGACTGTCCCTCTTGATATCTCAATTAAATTCGACATTCTTGATAATTTACATATCGGCATGTCTTGCTCTCTGGACAAGATTAAGACTTACAAATGTATATTTTAGGAGTTACGAGATGTCTTTGCCTAGTCTTATGAAGAAATACCAGGGATTGATCCAAACATTGTGGTACACGAAATAAAAATGTATCCTTATGCTAAAACAACCTGGTAGTGCCTTCATTTGGTCCATCCCAAGAAGGTTTCCGCAATTAAATCCGAGGTTGAAAAACTTCTACACGTTGGTTTCATTTATCTAAACCCTTTGACAGTTTGGATGTCGAATGTTGTTCCTATCATGAAGAAATAAGGAAAAATTTGTGTATGTGTCTATTATCGGGACGTGTTGTAGCGGCTGCAAAACCCTCCAAAATTTTGGCCTGCATCCAAATTTTGGAGCCTTGGTTTTTTTTTCCACTGATGGTTGCAAACGCTTGAGCTCATACCATGAGCTCTTGTAGAGTCTTTACACCTTTTTTCTTGTCTAACCAATGGTCATCTTTTGGCATGTTGATTAATTTGTCATGCTTGTGATCTTGTTATAGTGATTTTGAAGGTTGGTATTTGTGTGCATGAGTTGTCTTCCCTCTGTGAACATCGGTCATACTCACACAAAAATTTGTAAGCATTGTCATGCAAGTGTCGTCATGGTCATTCGAAGGTCTATCTTGATTGTCACACTTGTCTCTCTTAACCTTAATACAATCTTACTGAGCACATTTTTGTCTTGTTGGTTTATGTTGTCATGTCGTTGAGTCACACTAAGTGTCTGATCACAATGTCATGTTTACACAAGTTCACTTGCTCTCGCACTAAGCCATTTTTCGTGAAGATCTATCAACCAGACAAACCCCTTCAGTCAGACCCCAACTGAGCTGAACTGTGCAGTCTTAGCTCTCACTGACCCTCCTCTACTACCCAAAATTGCGCATTTCTTGAGGCTGTCCTTCGGGGCAGTTGCACTGCGCAATCCTAGAAGTGACCAGGTTGTCTGTCTCCCAAAATTGCACAGTAAGTGTCTTCAAGCCCGATCCAATCTGCACTTCCCATAAGATCAGTTATCAAGCTTCCCTCTGGTCGATCAGAAATATGAACTTCACTATGACTTGGGGTTGCACTTCTCTCAAGACTTGCTCAGACATGCCCAGCTGCCTTCCGTGCACTGCCTGCAGAAAGTACTCAAACGTGTTGAGTTAGGTCTCCTGTTGGCTTGATTTTCTCTTCTCTACTGAAAATTGCATAGTTCTTACTAGTACACCTTCTACTGTCCTATTATGTACTATTTCTGAAAACTTCACAGTGCTTCCTATCCCGCATTGTGTCTCAGAAATGCATTGTTATGACCAGTAGCTCCCTGCAGCCTCACATGCCCTACTATAGAAAATTGCGTAGAATTTCTTGCCAGTGCCCCCTACTACTCCGCTTTGTCTCCCTCCAATAAATTGTGCAGATACTCAGCTAGACCCCAAGTGACCCACTCAGTCCTCATCCTAAAAATTTCACAGAATTGTCCAACAGTTCCCCCGGACACCCTACCTTGTCTTCCTTCTAGGAATTGTGCAACTCTGCCCAGTGGGTTCCACCTTGCAGTTGTCACTATTGTCCTTGATTGCACAATTTTTCCTCCCATTGACCTCTATGTAGTTTTTCCCAACAGTACTCTAGAGCCCTTCATCCCGACCTGAGCCGTGCTCTGTGCAATTTCAGTGTCTTGTCCTCCCTCCCGATGACCTAGACCCAAAGCCAAAAACAATGCATCATGTTAGACTAGGATATTTTTGGATTTGATGTCATCCCATCATGAGTGAATTGTAGGAATAGATACATTGATGGAACATGGTGTGACAACGAACAAGATGAAGAAGGAGCATATGCTAGAAGAGTTTCTTGCAGTTGAATTAACATACAAAGAACATTGAGCAGCAAGTGAAAGGAACACATGTACTGAACCATCAAGCAAAGACCAAGACCATCGAAGACCTTGTAACACTTTTCCATGTGGAGGTGAAGCCATAACACACGGAGAGAAAATCCATCACTCAACAACATAGTAGCTTGAGATGGACACCACAGTCAGCCAATACATGTCAGAAGTGTCATGAGTTGTCTCAACCACATCACTACTATGGGCCATACTTGTTGTAATAAAATGCAATGTAATGTGAAATTCCAAGAGATGCACATATGAAGTTGAAGATTCATGCCAGCTGAAAAGTCATAAGAATTTGAACTCATGAGGGAAGTCCAAGAGTCACAAGGGTCAAGCATCACCCTTGGCTATATATACCCCCTCATTGTATGAGTGAAGGAATTTTCACCTTGTCTCCTCCCACATAGACTTGAGAGTTTGTAGTCAGTTCTTTGAGGAGCGAGGAGTGGCTCCAATGTCCCACTACTGGGGCTAGTGATGTATGGTGTACAGATGTGTCTTGGAACTTTTGCTTAATTTGGAAGCCTATCTCAAGCCAACACGTTTTCACTCATGTTTTGTATCCATTTGTAAGACTATTCTTTAGACATTTGTAATGCATGTTTGCTTAACCTGTACTAAGATAGTTGAACTAATTCGGTTATTTTAGTACTTACATTGTTGAAGATGTGTTGTATTTTTTATCACTGATGTCTCATCCATGTGGACTACTCCAACGACTGTCACCCCCATGTGCACTAATACGTTGGACGATGTACGTGTTTTCCCTTTCACTTTGGTTTTAACGACTGTGGCATCCAATGTGGACTATTCAGTTGGATGCTAGACAGACCCTTTTTGTTTTCACGTGTGTCTCTCCCTGGATGGTACCATAGCCTTCCTATTAACTCCATTGAAAACTAGGGGGTGTTGTAGATAATTTTCCTTCAGAAGTTTGCTGACGACAAAACCCCCGCCATGTTGTTGAAAGAGTTGGGTAGTCTTAAGATGGAGCAGAAAGAAAAAGTGAAATATTTTAACTAGAGGTTTAACCGTATGTTGAACAAGTTCACTGCATACACCAAACCTCATGACTCCATCACAGTTGACTACTACACGTCTGCACTACCGACTAGCATTGCGCAGTTTGTCAAGCGAGCTGCGAAACCAACACTTTTGGAAAATTTCCAAAAGGCAATTGATGTGGAGAAAGAACTGCATGATATTGGAGTCTTTGTAGATGAAAAACTAGGTAGGGACTCCAAAGACACAGGTAGGAGGTCTTAGAATGTTGTGAGTAAGGTGAAGGAAAAGGAGGAAAGTGAAATTAAGAACCTTACTCGTCTCATCAAGTCCTTGAAAATTGAAGTGTCTAAAGTCAAGCAATGGACGACCGAGATAGTTTTGAGTAGCAGCTTCCCAAATTCGCGTAGAATAAGAATGTGACATCAGGCAGTAGCAATAGCCACCCGAATAAATCTAGCAGAGGTCTAACGTTGTGCTCCACCTAGACAAGATTGCAACAAATCACTTTTGAACGGTCCACAAAGACCAACATTCTAAAAGACTTGTCCAGAATGGAACCGAGTGATGAGCACCATGGCTACAAGGTTGACTCATCATTTTAAATCCAGTGAGAAAGTTCACCCTAGGATGAAGATGAATAAGAAGTTGTTGCTTCTGATGAAGCTCCAAGTGCTAGGCATGTTATCAACATGTATCAATGTCTTAACATTTCCCATAAGACAACCACTGAGAAGGAGCCTCCGAGTGACTAACCGGCCCCAAAGCAAAATAATCGATATAGTGTGAGGAGTCAAGGGTCCCCCACTATTTTTGAGATACTAAGAGAAAAAGTAAGACAACATTTGCTCAGAACAGTGAACCCACTGGTCATCTCAACACAGAAAAAAAGAGAGGTAAGTCCTGGAAAAGTATGTCTGTGAGCAACAAATACAAAAGAAACCCACCGGAAAACATAAACACAAGTCTACCCCCAGACAACTCAGTGAGTCCTCCCGCTCTGAAATACAATAGTGTTGAGGATATGAAAAATACTTGTGCAAAAATCTCTCTTTATGAGTTAACCAAGCTTATGGGTCAACGGGATATTATTTTTTTCGCACTTGGGCAAACCTCCACAAATAGTGTTGCCTCTTCCAGCAAGGGACCAAGCAAGTCTCTCGGATCACTTGCATCTAAGCTCAACGTGATTCATATGGAGGAAGTGAACTTGCTCTGCCCACAATTTTTGTTATCATTTGAAATATTCAACTTCAATGTCCACAACTGTTTGGTTGATTCTGGCGTGTCAGCTAATGTCATGCCACTCTCCATTGCTAAAAAAATCAATGCACAATGGAGTAGTAAAACTAGCATTTACACCTTATGTTGCAAAGGAAACGCCATAAGGCATAGAGTGGGGAAGAATAGCGACATGTGAATGGGCATTGTTGAAAGCAAGGGTGAACGATAATGTGTATTCTGAAAATGGATATTTGGTTATGGTCAACCTAATGCATTCATTAATTAGATGACAACGAAAAAGTTTCGGGCCCAGGCTGAACCAACACAAATCTTTTCTATAAGACTGAAATTGCCTAAATGATTCCTCAATCATTGGAAATAACCGTTTCCCTCCTCTGATACCTAAAATACATTGTAGGAGACTGATTTTTCAAGTAACTTAATATAACTAGCAATCGCCCCAAAAAGTGCAAAGAGAGGCCGATTACAGACAAGTTTTTTTATGTATAAAGTTTTGAGAATGGAGCATCTCAGATTAGACTTTAGTTGGACTCCATTGGTTTGGGAGATGTGTCATGTGTTACCATTTGTGCATATTATGGGCATAAAGTTTGTTGTTTGTTATGATGATGGAGATTATTTTCAACCAGTTGTGGGTTGGCAACAACTTTTGTAAATGCCTTGGGTAAGATTCCATCTTCTGGATAATGGAAATTCCAGTGTCCATTTAGTCTATACTAG
The DNA here is from genome assembly GCA_000404065.3 of Pinus taeda. Classification (NCBI taxonomy): domain Eukaryota; kingdom Viridiplantae; phylum Streptophyta; class Pinopsida; order Pinales; family Pinaceae; genus Pinus; species Pinus taeda. Next base: position 21,370 of record APFE031720406.1, read on the forward strand.
AGTACAATGATTGTTGGCAAAGCTAAAGAAACTGTCATCAATGTATAGAGCCAACGTAAGTCACAGTCATCAGTTTTTATCCATATAGAGCTATGATTATAGGTACTAGCCATTTGAGCGGGAAGCTGGTGTATTTGCTAAATAGGGATCATGTTATCCTCGTGGAGTTATTGGTTTTGCTTAGAAAATAACGCAGGATTGAGTATCGACTATCTGGCTAGATGGAATTTTTGATAAGTGCTGGCCAATTTTATCTATTGTGTAATCATCCAAAACATAGAGGCTAACCCAAGTTGATGCTTCAGTGGAAATTGTGTGGCCCTTGCATTATGTAGGTCCTATAGAAGCAAATAACAAAAATGGCATCAAGTACAATCCATCTCTAAACCGAAAAAACATCAACAAACAGGGTAGTACAATCCATCTCTAAACCGAAAAAACATCAACAAATAGGGTCCAGATGACCGTTAGCATAAAAAAAAAAAAAAAACATGCTACAACAAATACCTACATATAATCAAAATCATTCTCTATATTAGGATCTCCATTATCAATATCAACCTCTAAGCATTAAAATAAGATAGCAAAAAAAGTAGCATCTCAAGTCAAGATTTTGTTTTAGTGATGGGTACATTTTTAGTAGGGTTCTAAGAGAAGAGTTCATCAACCAATGTCACTAACATTAAGGTACATAGAGAGCTTAGTGTTCTTGATTAATTACTAGTTCATACCCTCATACATAATGAAAGCCAATGGAAATGTGGCAATCCCCACAATCTTGAAACACTGAAAAAGGTTGTCAAGTCTATTAAATTTTGAGTGAGATCTAAAATTTTACTTTCTCCATATGAAATTCAATGAGGTCAGAACTACTCCCAAACATCCAAAGTCATTTCATGGTAATGTTATGAATTGCATAAGCAATACTAAAGCCATAGGCTTGAATACTAGGCTACCCCACTCAAAAATTCTTGTTTTTTTCTAAAAAATAATTACGTTTGGAACATCTTTAATCAAATTGTGTAGAATTGGCTAGTTTGGGACCTAACCAGTCAATGCAATACCAAACTGGCCATTTCCGGTTCTAGACCTCAAACCAGACCCGTTTGGGTGTCAAAAAGATCAAACCGGCTGATTTCACCAGTTTCGGTCTGGTTCCAATAACACTGGTTCTATGTTATTCAAGGTTTTTGAGCAATACATGGTAGTTATCATGCATGCATATTTATGATAACTACTATACTTTTTCTTACCTTTCTCATTTCCCATTTCCCTTATTTAAACGTTGCTCTGAGTTACTAATAGAGACAATTCTAAAAGATAAGGCTTCGAGAACCTTGTTTTAGTTGGTAGAGGCTTAGTACATTTTTTTCTGAAGCTTTGGCCTCAAACTCGAAAGCTACTTGTAAAGCATTCTCCAAAGCATTTATACTAAGCAAGTCCATTTTTCTTTGGATATTTTGGTTGAGAGTCCTATCAGAAGTGTGTCGAGGAACTTCCAAGTTCATCAGCATGGACTTGAAGCCATCAAAAATATTGTTTGATGCCTTTGACCAGATACTTGCCTTACGTGAATCCATTGCTTCATGATTTCCTCTGCGTTCCCCTTCAAGTATAACCTATCTTGCATTTCTTGCTTGAAGCATATCAAAGTTTGTGTAGGAGGTGAATTTGAGTTTACTAAGTCTCGTACAAGAGCCCACCGCCATGTTAAGGGTTGGTCGCTCCATACTAACGTCTTTTAGCATCAACTTATGTGCATCATTCAGTTGTTATATTTGAAAGAAGGCTTCTCGTACAAGAGCCCACCACCATGTTAAGGGTTGGTCGCTCCATACGGACTTCTATCAGCATCAACTTCTGTGCATCATCCAGTTGTTACATTTGAAAGAAGGCTTCTAAGCTTTGTAGTGAAGCATCCAACACTTATATTTTAGGATTGAAATCTTGATATATAGTTCATATATCAGTGATGTTATTGTCCCATAATATCGTAAGACTGAAAGATTCATATCTAGTTTGAATTTTGATGATAGTGCTAGCCTCACATTTTGCTGGACTCCACATTTTCTGAAAGGTCAGGAACATATTTTGCATTTTAGATGCAATTGTTGGTTGTCAAATATGTCTTATACATTATTTTTATTGGAATTCATGCCTGCAAAGATATTTACTCTTGGCTACTTCCCCAGCCATGATAGAGAAAAGGAGCCCAAACACTTTTGAGGCTTCTTCCTTTGCATAGGTGGTGTGTCAGAATGGGTGCTCTTTTTGGTAGACATTTGAGTAACGGTCTTCCGCCAATATAAGATTCTGGTATGCAAGTATAATTTCAACATAGAATTGCCTACATGAACTTAGACCTGAACATTGCCGGAGATAGAGACTTCAAAGCTAGTTCTTCAAGCACATGTAATATAGATTCATTTAGAAAAAGGATGCGTGAAGACAATTGTAATGTTGATGACAGACTTTGATCACCGTATTGAGGAACTAACATTGTGCCCGAGCCCTACTGGCTTGAGAGTTTTGACAGGGTATATAGTCAATGAAGGTGAGTATTGAATAGGTTCTGATTGGACCACAAAACCATGATGAGTCTCAATGATTCCTGAGCAAGGCATCAACCAAAACAATGTAGGAATTACGCAAGCCTTTGGGATGCTCTGTAAAGAAACATGAAACTTCTCATTGTGTTCAGCAACGTTTCTATTGAAGGTCAAGTTGGCTCATGTAAAGCAAGGGAATTTTTGCATCTTCAACAACTTCACAGTGTCAAAGACAGTCGTATTCTCTTGTCCAATGTAAGAAGAGAAAGAACACTTACAATGCAATATATTCACAAAAACATACTAAGAAATGATAGTTATCAAGATAGAATCTGAATTCAAATGTGGATACCATACAATACAAAAAACATTTGGCCCACAAAACTACAGTTCAGAAAATTCAGGAGTATACATATTATTAAAGCAAAAACATGCATTTCTTCAAATTTATTGAAAATAAATAGGTATGTGGATAGGTAGGTATGTGGACAGCAGGCCTCTTCCACGCTTGTAATCATTCACAGTTATCACTTGTAATCATTCACAGTTAATGTCAGACTATGCCTCCTTCCATCATTGCTAGGAACTTGCACTCCACAAGTTGACTCAATCTTCTGCTTTCTAGCCATAAAAGCTAAAGGGGCCCCTTGAGCACCCCCATACTTTTGCAATCCAGCAAGTGAAATTGGGAGTTCAAAATCATGCAAAGAATACACCTTTGCATCTTCTAATACAGGAGCATCAATGTCGACAAGCTTTCCATCATCCTCAGCAGTTTCTATTTGCTATGGCTTCCTCTATTTTGGCTGCATCTGCCTCTTTGTTCGCATCAGTGTTTTCTTCAGCAACATTTGCCTTTGTATCATAATAATTTTGAGATTGAGTCCAACGCTGAGTGAAAGGACCATACCCTGCTTCACCTGCTTTAAGATTAAGGTTTAGAGGCTTGATCTCAGAAGCGTTCTTGAAATTTTCAGCCTTGTTTTTCTTATTCATTTCTGCCACAATTAAATATAAGGGATCTTCACCATCAGAATATCTGGTGGCAAAAATTCATTGACACAGTGGATAATATGATTTGTGAATCTGAACACAGGACCCTGTCCTGAACAGGTACTCGGCAACCTGTATTCAAGATAAATCAAGGCCGGCGACATAAGAATACAAGGAAGAAAACTTGTAAATGCAACTAATGTCAATTGAGTAACATAAATGGATGGAAAGGTCCAAAATGCAACCTGTTCTCTGACATCATCACTGGAAACACTAAGAAATTACACAAACTTGGGCACAGCTCCATGATCAATTACAAATCTGGTATGCTCTGAGGTTCTGACACAAGATTTGTTAAAGCCCAGGCTGCCTCAAACTATAATATGACAAAATTAAAACGATATTAGATTACCACAATATAATGTCAATTCAATACTTATAATCTCAAGTGAAAAACAGATCATACCTGAAGCTGAGGGAAATCATCCGTTGCAAGAAACTCTACAAGTCGAGGGACCACACCCGCAGCGATAACTTCCTCAATTGGAGGACTGCGTTCTGTCACATATATTTTTTCAGATGGCCATTTCCTAAAGACAAAAAAATATGTTAATAAAGATACATATACTCAAGACCATTACCAATAGAGAGAAGCTTCCTGAATTGAGTTGATGCTTCTAACTGCATGGTAGGATCATCAGACCAGACTCGTGCTACCATTTCTTTAAAATCATCAATGGGTTTGTCGTAGAATGACATGCCAATGAAGGGAAGGTCGTTTAACTGGAAACCAACAGATTGCCATTCAGAGTTGAATAAAAAAGATAGGCTACTGTAGTCTGGAGTTTAGAAGAAGAAATAACATACGGTAAGAGAAAAAAACATCCATGTCAACTGTACATAGAGATGGAGAAAAATGCCATGAGAAGAAATAATAAAAAATTCATATATGCTATTGTGGGTAGTTTATTGGCAAACCTGTGATATAAAGCAATATGAGTGATGATGTTCAATGCCACCCATGTTGCCTGTCTTTAGGGCAAGGCGGTGTCAACCATGTTGCAGTTTTTGGGGCGAGGTGGAGAGGAACCGTTGGAATCTACTTTAAAGGCAGAGGCAGAGGCAGAGGCAGAGGGGAGATAGTAATAGCAGTTGGAATCTGTTCGGGGAAGATAGAGTGATAGAAGTTGGAATCTACCATATACATTATGTTTCTTACAAAAGCTCAGATACTCAACAGAAAAATGGTGCAGAAATTAAGAACATAAATGAACATACACTAAGAGAAGAAAACATTTATTCCAACTGCACACAGAGATGGAGAACAATTCCCCAAGGAGAAGCAATAACAAAAATTTCATATAGATTATGTTAGTAACACAAACCCGGATACTCAACAGCCTATGCATTGGGTTTTCCTTCATGTTTTAGGAACTGTTCTGGCCTACGTCCACAGGCTGGCTCAGGAGCTATGTTTTCACAAGCCCTCTCTCTGCTCCACACCCTTGCAGACTTTCTTGCTAGTGGATTTTTACTAGCCTTACAAATAGAATCTTAACTACAGCTCCATATTTCCTTTGCTGGCGAATCTTTTTGGCTTGCTGGCTTTAGCAATAGCTTATTCACTACAGCAATTCTCGTAGCTTCATGGGCCCCGCTACAGCGATTCATGTGCCTTATCCCCACCAAGACTCCCTGTAAAGCTTTTCTAGAAGCTTTTTTATTGCCTTCTCGCCTTTCTTTCACCTCCACTGACTCTCCCAGGGATTTGGCAAGTGGCCATAGGAAGAAAGGTATCTCGTCTTACTTCCGCCTCCACTGACTTTCAGGGTGTTGACAAATGCCCATAGGAAGCGTTACATTGTATTATCTTTTCACCAATATGGATCTGGAACTGCGTTTTTTCCTCCTGAAATTTTGTTGGTGATGTGTGGTTTTGGAAGGGCCTGTTGACGGGATCCTTTACGGAACAGTTTGGGAGGGTGAAAGACATGGTTCAGATATTTCAGATCAGGAAAGGGAATCAGCCCCTTTGACCAAGCTGGATGATGCAATGTACTTACTGTTGTTAGAGATTCCAAGAGTTTCAGCTGGTTGGACCACACCCACAGCGATAACTTCCTCAATTGGAGGACTGCGTTCTGTCACATATATTTTTTCAGATGGCCATTTCCTAAAGGCAAAAGAATATGGTAATAAAGATACATATACTCAAGACTATTACCAATAGAGAGAAGCTTCCTGAATTGAGTTGATGCTTCTAACTGCATGGTAGGATCATCAGACCAGACCCTTGCTACCATTGCTTTAAAAAATTTCTCCAACCTAAGTAGCATTTTGTTGCAGAAACTTGATTATCACTGGATACCCCATCTAGCGACAGACTGCAATAATGTCCAATTTTGGAATAAAGAGACACACCAAGAGAACAAGAAAAGAAAGAAAGTAATTCCACTTCATAGAAGTTGTGCCAGGATTTATAATCTACGGTGAAAAATGGCATCTTCGTCATGACCTAGACACTTTTGAATCCTTTCATTCACCCCCAAGTCCACCATCAAGCGGAAACCTTATTTTAACAGAGCTACTATCGATAGGCTTCCGTTCAAAGTTATGAAGATATTCGTGAAGTCTGGTTATGGCTGGCAATTCCATGTGCATTTGGATAAACACCAGATCAATTACAGCCAAAATTGAACCCCAGTTACAACAAAACCCTGAATTTAAATAATAATGAAATTTGCAAAAACCCTGAAATTCACAGACAATGTGCCAGACGCCGTGAACCACCAGGAAAAAGAAAATTATAATTTCTACAGAAATTAGATAGGATTCGCATCACTCAATTAACAAAACCGAGAATATGCCCACACCACTGAATAACCTAACACTGAGTAAACCCAATTTCAGCCCAACAACAAAAGTACAGAACCCCAAAACTGGATCTCAAACGAGCTGTAAAAAAGTTGTACCTTTGACAGGGCGCCTGCATGATAATTTGTTGCTGAAATCCTCGGAAATTCAGCGGCGGAGCCTCTGCATTTCGTTTGGGAATCGAACCGGCGAACAGCGGGCACTCAATATCTCGAGTGCCTTGAGGCTCCTTACGCTAGAAAATGAAAGCATGAAGGAGGATATCAAACGATACAAAAGCATGAGGAGGAGAAAATGAAAGCATGAGGAGGATTCAGAGTGCAGTGCATGCTTGCCAGATGCCAGATGTGATGCCCGGGCTAGATGCCAGATGCAATGCGCGGGAGGGATAATGAATCGAACATTTCGAATCGAACGGTTAATATTAATTCCATCGTCTAACAATGAAATCAATGGCACAGGAAGGTACAGCGTGGCACTGGAGGGGAGTTCTTCCCAGAGGAACGCCTTACGGCGTAATTACACAGATCACCTAACTTCACTGAACATGTGTAACATCCATTGGTGAAATCCGGTATGTGATCATCTGCTTACCGTCTAACGGATGAGTTCATCTGTGCATTAACACTGTGATTGTGGACATCCTGGAAGCATATGGCTTACTGGAAAGCAAAGACTGGTCGAACAAGTTGCAAGGATAATTTTCTACGGATTGGTCACACTTATGGATTCAATATAAGGGCAGAAACAATGAGATCTGAGTGTTCTGAGAGAGATATATGAAACATAACATTACTCCCTTAGATGGTCAACTTAAACCATTGGCCTTCGCAGAACTTATGTTCGACAATTGCTTTCTAGAAACACAACTGTGGTGTTATCTCACATAGCTAAGCCCCACCCTACTAGACACACAATTGGGTCTCCTTCCTTACCTAACTGATGGAAATGAAACTTGTACAATACATTGTAACAGTAGTAGAAGTAGTGTTAGTAGTAATAGCATGGCAAGAGGTCCTTGTACAAATGACATGTGGACCTTGTATTTCGACGGATCGAAAACACAGGATGGCTCTGGAGCCGGGTGTCTTTTGATAGACCCGAGGCAAAGGAAGCAATTAGTCTCAAGCTGCTTGGGGTTCGAGTGCACAAAAAACACTACCAAATATGAAGCACTCGTTTTAGGCTTACAGAAAGTCACCGGCCTCAACGTGTCTATGCTGAAAGTGATAGCTAATTCAAAGATCGTGGTACGTCAAGTGCATAACACCATACACTGTGTTTCACCTTGTCTTAAGAGTTACCAACAAGAGGTATGGCGACTTATCTCTAACTTCCAAGATTTCAATATCATTTATGTACCAAGAATGCGTAATGCAGCTTCAGATGGTCTCACAAATGCCGCTGCTAGGATGACACTTCTTAGGGATAGTTTTTCTGTTGAAATTTTGTATAAGTGATGTATCCCTGATAACATTACTAATTTACATGTTTTTGATGATGATGAACATATATTGTAGTTCATGGCCAACGTTAACATCTTCAAGGATGTCGTGATAGATGAAGACGAGCACAAGCAGTCTCTCCAAGACACAACTAATGCAA
>APFE031720414.1:0-12204 GCA_000404065.3 Pinus taeda
TCCACCGTATCTGTGAAGTTTCACAATCAATGTTAACTTTCTCTTTTCCCGGTCAAGTCGAGACGCCCATTTCCTAGAAAGATCTTTTTGCCACTTTCCTCACTCCGTTGCATTACAAATTTCCAACTATTTTTTCAAATCTACATCATTAAATTTCTATTTTTTTTTCCAGATCTACATCATTAAATTTTGAATATTTTACCCTGCCAAAATCAAATGCCCCATTTTCCACTTTCCCAATTTCTTTTTATCCAAAATCAAATCAATCAATACATCCATTTCTCTTTGTTTTTCCTTGGGATATCTACACAGTTGAATTTCTATCAATATCTGAAACATTTTTCGGTCTCCACTCTCCATTTTCCGAGTCAAGATCCTTACGTGTTTACACGATTAAATTTCTATCAATATCTAGAAAATTTTTAGGTCTCCATTCTCCTTTTTCGGAGTCAATATCAATAGGCCCATTTTTCTCTGATTTGTTTTTTTTCCAGGTATGCAGCTTACAAAATTTCAATGAAGTTCGAATGATTTTCTAGTACAACAATTTTTTCCTTTGTCCATTTCTACCTCTGTCTTGCTTCTCTGATCATGTAGAATTGCATTTATGTGAATGACGCAAAATTCCAATTAATATTTTGAACACCACCACAAAATTCCAATTAAGTTTTTGAAAATTTTCTACCACTTCCTTCCCCAGCTTGACTTCTGACTTCAGTGAATAAGTCAATACACCACCATTTTCTCTTTTCTCTAAATTTTCGTATTGTATTACAGTTTTTTCACATAGGCTATTGTGATTATAAATACATGGTGAATAACAACAACATCTAGTCTTTGGCTTTGAAAGAAGTTTGAGAGAGAAATTGATCATAAATGTATGGAGCATAAATACTTAGGAATTAAAGTAAAATGATATATTTGGAAATAATTTGCATTCTTTCAAGTTTATAATACCTTTTTGGTCAAAACACACAAAATATAATACAAGAGGGTTTTCAAAGATAAGAAGGGTTCGAAATAACGAGGTTAAGGCCTCATAAATATTATAAAAAATGAGCGAAATTGGGACTCAACATCTCCCCCACACCTAGATTCTTGCGGGTCTCTTATGCAAGAAAAAATGTTCCTCCAGGAAGAAAATGCAGTCCTTGTTTTGGACCGCAACTGCTGTAGCAAGATGGTCTAGATGTGCCTTGCTAGATTCTGCTTTCTGTACCGAGTTCCAATACTTTTCATTCTTCTTCGGCAAATGACCAATCTGAACTTGATGTTTCTTCATAATACGGAAAGCCTTCTGATGTTTTCGCTTTCCATTCTTCCACATCTTTCTACAATTGCAAGCTATTCTCCTTCAAGTTTTTTTTTTTTTTTTTTGGAGCACCCATTGAGAAACACTGACCTCATTAATTCCTTAGAGGTCCCCTCATCATCACATTGTCCCTAGGAGGACTGCGGTAGACTTGGTTCCTCAGTCTTGACGGGTTATGCCCTCTGCAGCCTATTTAATCACTAACTTTATAGCGTGGATCCTCGTAAAGCGTTTAGCAGGCACGAGGGTGCCCTTTCAGCTTCGAGTTTCACCCAACAGTTTCCCTTGTTACTAAAACTAGGCGGAAATAATTCAAACCCAATGAAAACAAGAAGGTTTAATTCAGAAAGACTCGGGAGTAAGGGGAAACTTTGAGTTATGGGGGAACGTGATCATGATTGTCATCATGATCCGTTCTGCCAGATAAACATTGGGAATATAACATCGTGAAAATCAGAATAATAGTTCGGAATGGGAATTTGTGTAAGATACCAACGGTCAAGGCTATCTTTTCTGTGAAGGTAGCCATGACTTAAATTCATGAAAATTTAAAAAGTTTAGTACCATTACTTTTCTACCCTAAGTATTCTAACGTCAAAACGTACCTTCGATCTTACCTTATAACTATCAATACATTTGATGACGCCTGTACTTACTTTGAAATTATGAACCACTTTGAAATCATATTAGATGAAAGATCATATAGCTACGTGGCCTCAAATAACAATGATGATAACTGGTACTTTCCATATTTTGTAGAATATTCTCTGCTTGAAATTCATTCTTTAGGCAATAATTGTTTTTGCTGCGGAAATGCTACGACTGGAATGTTCTGCAAGAATTCCATCTATAGGAAACCATATTCTCCCCCTCTTGTACATTTCATTGCACACGAATAAATAGGCTGAGGTCGAATGAACAATGAACTCACTGGATTACCAGCCATTAAGGTCAGTTGTTAACCAAAGTGAGGCTCGTCACCAATGATGAGAGCGAGGACCAAGGTGCATCTGATGCATCCTATCAGGTGTGAATGTATGAGTTGTTATTGAACCCCCTATAGGATCCAACAGTGAAGGAGCCATAATGAATCCCCATTGTTGCTGACGATATAGCCTGTCTTTAAGGTATACAAGCTTCAAGGCATTGCTAGTCTCCAATCTTGAAACCCAGATAATTTGCTAATATTGATGAGCCAAGATCGTTGGAAGGAGGGCCTTAAGAAATTCCACATCAGTCCAACACGAGAAAACCAAAAATTGCTTGAAAAACGAAATTTATTCTAAGGGTCCATTGACTTGTTATTTTGACGAGTCGAGGACAGTTTATGCTTGCCAGATTTCAATTTTAGAGAGTCTGAAATACTCAAAAAAAGACTCCAAGGGGGCTCATTTTTCGTAACTAGTCCATTAGACCCGGAAAAAGGAATAAACCTATACCCAACAGACGTTCTTCTCATTGTTTAATGAGCACAAGAAGGAACAAAGTAAGATCAGTTTATTGCAGTAGAAAATCAAGAAGAGATAGTGAAAGGAATGACCCCCTTTCCCACCATTTCCAGCTATTTCTTCTTCAATATCACTTCCTTTGTTGTTGGGTCAACTTTAATTCCTGCAACAGAAACATGATGATCCAAGATAACGCCTTGAGTCATGATTATAAAACATTTTTCACTGCTTAATGAAATATTAGTCTCTCTACATATTTGCAAAACCTTCCTAAGATTAAGTAAAGCCTCTTCAAAAGTATCACCCACCACCATAAAATCATCCATATAAACCTTTATGCAATCATATAAAATATCAGAGAAGATACCAAGTATGATATTTGTATCTACATATTCCGAAGAAAATGTGTCTGAAAAATCTTTCAATATCTCAGTTAATCGATTTTCCTGTTCATAAGTTAGGGCAGAATTGATAATTAAAGTTTTTCCCAGAAAGATCTCAATTACCTTGCTTCCACCTTCAGTTGTTGATTCTGCAGGAAATATAGATAGGAGGGATGAATCTATTTCAACTTTTGTACTATGGGTTTGGAAGTTATGCTCAACAATGACATCTATCTCATGACTTGACTACCCCTCTAAATGCTGGGAAAAATCAGGGTTTGAAATAGAGCAATTAATTAAATTATCCCCAATATTTTCTTGAAGGCCCATAGCTTGAGCTATGGTCAAAATTGGTTAAATAATTTCTGAATTAAGTTCTTCCTCATCCCAATGAATCTTTTCTGAATTAAAGAGGGGTTTGGCAGGGGGATATAGATTGATGTGCTTAATTTCAGCCTCATGAGTGATGGTCATGTTCCCTGAGCTACACCTCATGAAGGCATCCATTGTGGCCAACCAAGGTCTCCTCAAGATCAAAGGGTACCTCCCTAAATTTGTCTTAGGCTCAAGAACATAAAAATCCACAGGATATTCCTAGGAATCTAATGAAATGAAAATGTCTTCCAAAACACCCTTTGGCTTGACCTTAGATCTATCTGTGAATTATAATGCAGTATGGGTAGGAGGAAAATCAAAGAATCCTATATGAGACAGTGTTTCGATTGTTATTATATTAATGGATGCAACTAAATCACTTAAAGTATTCATTATTGGATATCCATTGGTGAAGGTGGTAACCACAAGAATTCCAAGGTCTGCATATTTTTCTGTGGAAAATCCGGTAGACATAAGGCTTGCAATTTTCCCATCTACTTGAATTGTAGAGGGTTCTTTCCTTTTTCTCCCCATCTTTTTGATACATAGTTCCCTAAATATTTTAGCATAGATTGAGATATCCCTAATCGCTTGCAGTAAAGGAAACTTGATGCATAAATTTCTTAACTTGGATACTAGATCAAATTCAAGTTGTTTTGTCATTTCTTCCACCCCCAACTTCTCAAGAAAAGGAGGCTGGACAGTTTGAGATAAGGGAGGTCCTTATGATCTTAGAATGTTTTTTTCTGTTGTTTCTTATACACTTTCTATTTCAGGTGTATGATGGATTTCTCCCTCTATAATCTCTTCAATATTTTCTAGTTGGGTCACCACTTTTCCTAACCTTAGTTTAATTTCCTACAGAGACGCAGGAAAATCCTACAGAAAAGGTACATAAATTTCCTGCAGAGGCTGAGGTGCAATGTAATCGGTAGGATAAGTGGGATAAATGGCCATTCCAATATTGTGAGTAGATTGGATGGATTTATTGTTGAGATTGGATACTGGCTGGGCAGGAAGTTTTTGCTTTACCATTTGTTGTACATAAAAGTTTTGAGGGGAATAATTTGGTGCAACAGGGTAAGGGAAATTCCCTGGCCAAGGCTAGGGCTGCCAAGGCATTGGAATGTTCCACATCCGATTCTAGGCATAAGGAAATTGAAAATGTTGTTGTAACATGCCTGTAGGACATGGTTGCCATGGCCTTTGAGGTGCCATTGTAAATTATGAATGAGAAGCAATAGAAGATTTTCTGGCAGAAGAATTTGTTGTGGGACCATTAATCCTCTTAGGATCAACTATCAAACCCTGTTGTAAGCCTCCTGTTGGATTCCTTTGTTTCTTTGTTCTTTACGAACTTCCTCTCCCTTACCAGATTATTAGTGGACGAAGTGGTGCTCACATCACCACTAAAAATATTTGAAAATATTGGACCCTATTCATATATTATGTAGAAAATTTAAAAAATTCTACTTACCAAACAATCAAGACACGACTTTGTTGAATTCTGATCTTTGCAGGTGCATAGGCCTTACCCCGGATCTTACCATTTCGACTCCCCTAGTCCTAAAAAATTCAAACAAAAGAAACCATACTAAAACACTTCGAGTATCATCCCTTAGCACCTCACCGATAATGACACCAAAATGTTGGGGCAAATTATAGACTTATAATTTGACAGACATAAATTATCGACTAGGGGTAGGTAATCTTGTGAGATGCTGCGCAAAATATGTGCAGGATAATACCGTAAGTGTTGTTCCAAATAAAATCACACACACACAACTTCAAGAATTCTTTTCCTCATCAACACTTAGTAGCAAAGGCTAAGGAGTAGATAATTCATCTCTCTACAACACTTAGAATTATTGATGCAGATCCAAAAAAGATACAAACCTAAACAACAAAAATTAACTCAATTCACACTTTGCATAACAGAAATGAAAGCATATTCAACAATTCCAAATCATTCATCAAATGAGCTCACATCTAACCATCATTCACAAGATGTTACAAATTAGAAAAGAGAACTGCAAACTGTGAACTAGTTCTAGTAATGCGGGAAAATTATAGACTTATAATTTGACAGACATAAATTATCGAGTAGGGGTAGGTAAGCTTGTGAGATGCTGCGCAAAATATATGCAGGCTAATACCGTAAGTGTTGTTCCAAATAAAATCACACACACACACAACTTCAAGAACTCTTTTCCTCATCAATACTTAGCAGCAAAGGCTATGGAGTAGATAATTCATCTCTCTACAACACATAGAATTGTTGATGCAGATCCAGAAAAGATACAAACCCGAACAACAACAATTAACTCAATTCGCACTTCGCATAATAGAAATGAAAGCATATTCAACAATTCCAAATCATTCATCAAATGATCTCACATTTAACCATCATTCACAAGATGTTAGAAATTAGAAAAGGGAACTGCAAACTATGTATTAATTCTAGTAATGCATGACAAAAATAAATGGAAATAAAACAAATCTGCAACTACAAGAGTTGTGAGTAAAAGGGTTCCTCCCTTACTCACAGCCCCTTCAACTACGAAATGAGTTACTCAATGAAATTCAGTAGAACATCAAGTATTATATTAATTTGGAAAATATACAATCATACAGGTCTGATATATTCAATCTGTCCTTCTTCTCTCCAGATCCTCCCCTCCTCCCCTAATAAACATAAAGGACTTTTATACAAATACATGGGCATAATCTGCCTCAAATAAGAAAATATAACATCCTACAACTGGTGACTAAAAATATATGGCAAAGATAGCAGAAATAAGAATGATGAGTTCAATCCATGACTGAAAGCATGGATCGAACATATTTCGTGAAGCTGCAGGAACTGCCTCTTAATACATCCACTTGAAAAAGGAATGAAGGTTTGGGCAATTTCAATGGCATTTCTAAGGCAACCAATAGGACAACATCCATATTACTGACTTTCTCAACAAAAACCATGTCTTCATTCTCCTCGAGGCTGACCAGAACATGCTCAATCATGGAAATCGCTGTAGGAAATCGGGGCGGTTATAGGAAATCTCTGCAACTACAGGAAACTGGCGAAATTGCAGGAAATTGTGGAGCAGCTGCAGGAAATAGGGGCGATTATAGGAAATCTCTGCATCTACAGGAAATTGGTGAATTGCAGGAAATATACGCATCAACAGGAAATTGGCGACTGTAGAAAATCTCTGCATCTACAGGAAATCGATGACTGCAGGAAATTGCAGAGTAGTTGAAGGAATATTGGAACTGCTTCTAAAAATGGTTGATTTGCACAATATGTGGTCAACTGCTTTGACATTGTAGATGCTTCGATTAGATAATGTTTAGCTTCAAAAATACTTAGGAATTAAAGTAAAATGATACATTTTGAAATAATTTGCATTCTTTCAAGTTCACAACACCCTCTTGGTCAAAACACACAAAATATAATAAAAGAGGGTTTTTAAAGATAAGAAGGATTCAAAATAAGGAGGTTAAGGCCTCAGAAATACTATAAAAAACGAGCCAAATTGGGAATCAACAATATTCAAGTCATATGACATCTCAAGAGGAGTTGTTTACCAAAATTAATGACAATTATTCTGGTAAATTCATCTTTGGTGATGATAGTGTTTTTGAAGTGAAAGGGAAAGGCAGAATTGCAATACCAACATTGCATGGAAAAAAGAAGTTAATTGAGGACTCTTTATTAACACCAACATTGAAGAAGAACCTACTTTCTATAGGACAAATGTTGGAGCAAAATTACAAGTTAGTGTTTGATAATAAAGTGTGCTTGATCATGGATAAGTTGAATCAAAATGCAATTGTTGCAGGAGGTGAAATGAGTGAAGACAAAATTTTCAAGATCTCTTTTGATTCAAGTAATTCATAGAATTTGAAAGTCACAGAGGAATCAAATAGTAAACTTTGGCACTTAAGGATGGGACATCTGAATTTTCAAAGTTTGGTGCTGCTAAGAATGCAGAACATGGTGAATGGTCTTCCTTATTGCAAGTTGGATGATAAAGTATGTGAATGGTGTTTTTTGGAAACAACACAAGGACACTTTTTCAAATAAAACAAGGAAGACTAGAGAATGTCTAGCATTGATGTGTTCAGATTTGTGTGGACCAATAGAGCCTATGTCTTTTGGAAAGGTGCATTATTCTAGGAAGACATGGGTGTATTTTTTTGGAAGATAAGTTTGAAGTGTTTTCTCATTTTATTGAGTTTAAGGCTTTAGTTGTTGAAAAATAAAACAAGAAAGTCTCAATTTGATTTTTCCTTGATCAAATTGAGAAAATTCAAATTTCCACATCAGTAAACAAATTGGATGCAGTTAACTAAGGTGACATGACTCTTGTCACTCAGTTAGCTAAGTAAATTCAAGTTATAGGAGTTGGATTTCAATTAAGCATGTGTGATTGCTAATTTGTAGCAATCAATGTTAGTTATTTCAAGTTTTTTTTTCAGTTAAACTAGTTCTAATTGTTGGAGGAACTAGTGGAAGGTCAATTGTGTAGTGAGACTTCAGCCTAACTCAGTGATCATCTAGTTAACTGATCAATCAACCAAAAATAGCTAGTGCATGAAGATAATTCGAGTTCCCCGACTATGGTGGACATTCCAAGGTAGTGTAACATCAGTTGTAAACTAGTCTTGAGTGTAAAAGTGTTGCATGTAATCAGATGATCAAACTTGGGAATTGCATAATCATTTTGGGGGAAATTCCTAAATAATCGGGGCCTAATTTCCTCAGCAATTGCACAAGGAAATATGGGTGCAAGTAGAGGCAGAAATTGACTAAGTCTGGGTTAAATCTTCTTAGTGAGCAGAGAGATAGGTTATTCACTTACCAGTTGTGCTCATTCCGAGCAAGCAATTGTAATACATCTCTATTCGTCCTATTACTACAAGTGGGAAAAGGGGTTTTTAGCAAATTTCCTTCCCCTAGGAAAATATTGTGTGTGTGTGGTATTTATCTTTGCATGTTTGTGGTTGATGTGCTAAATTGTGTTCCGTAGAGTAATAGAGTAGGATTCTTTCTTGTGATTTAGATTAAAATTTCATGAGCAGTTACAATTATACACCGTAATTTCTACATGGTATCAAAGTATGATTCACATTAGAATAGAAATTTTGAAGTTGTTTCTCAGGAGGGTTGAATTTGTAGTCCAGTGTAGCAGGATCTCTCTAGAGTTGGGAAGATGACCTTCAGTGGGATGAGACTAGAGCATGCATTGGAAGGCAACTCTAATTTCATTGCATGGAGGCAATTCTTGATGACAATGGATTTCTATAATACATCAAGAAAGATGTTCCAAAACTAGCAGAATCTAATGCACAGAACCTAGCCCAATGGAAGAAAGATGTAGCCAAGATGAGCAGAATCATATTGGAGGTAGTATGAGACCATATTTTCTCAAATATCCATGGGAAAGAAACTATATCCGCAATGTGGAAATCAGTGACATAATTGTTCGAGAATATTAGTGACCATAGGAAGTCGGTATTCAAGGATAAACTTTGATTTATCAAGATGCATAAGAATGACACTATCCCGCAGTCTCTTAGTAGATTTACACAAGTTCATGATGAACTTGTTGGGGTTGGTGTTAATGTTGCAGAAGATGACTTGGTAAGCCTAGCTCTTCTACGCCTTCCCAAAAGCTTTCATAGCTACAAGGGCTTGGTGAACGGGAGGGAGAAATTATAGAATTGAGAACACTTATGGTATTATTTGGTACAAGAGGAGATAAGGTGGAATACAAGAGATCGAACCTCATCCAAGGGTGAGGATGAAGAAATATTTTCATTGGATGGAAACGAAAAGAAGTGAAAAGGAATAAATCTCAAACCAAACCAGAATCCAACCATGGGGGCAAGAAGAAATACTTGTCCAAAATAAAATTCTTCGATTTTCATGAACTTGGGCACTATGCCACTAGGTGTCCATACAAAAATTCGAGCAATAAGACCTTAGGAGGAGCAACAGGTGAAGCTTTGGCTTCAAAGTTCGAGCTTGACTTCACCCTTATCACATTCATGGTGATGAGTCTCATTATTGAGTAATTATATGGGCCTTAATTGGCCTTAATTCACCTCCTAACTTAGTCAAACCAACTATTCTTACAATTTATTGCATAATTTTGATTATATTTTGTTTATGAAATTAGTTAGAGTTGGATATTTTGCTTTGTGTTCTAATGTGCATATAATGTAGGAATAAAAGATAAAAGCAAGGAGAAATGTAGGTATAAAGGATAAAAGCGAAGAAATATAGAAAATACCTTGGTCAAGACTCAAATGGGACAAGGTAGAGGAATTATAGGAGGTTAATCCTCCTCATCTACTACCCCTCCATTCGAATATTCCTCCACTAGCTCGGAGTGAAAAAAACCACATCATGAGGACTAAAAGACAACCAAGCAAGTGAAAAGGATAGAAAACAGTTTATTTAGAGTTGGGAGCCAAACCACCCTAATTTGAGAGGAAGTTGTCGGAGACTTCATATGTATAAATAGAGAGGCTTAGGACCTCACTAGGATTCAAACTTAATTTGTAAAACTCTGTTTTATTTCTGAACTGCAAAGACTTGTGAATTTGCTCTATAATCCATGGTTTATGTAATAAAGATAAGTCCTATTTAAGCCAGCTCTGAGTTAAACTTCAAGGGCTGAAGCTCTTGAGTTAGGGCTCGACCCAAGTAGCCACAACTCCTATTTACTATTCTGTTATTCTAGCATAGAATTCTCTTTTGTTTATTTGTTAATTAGTTTCATGGTTTTTTGATGCATTTACTCAAGAAGCTTTGGTTCTGATTCATTTGGCTAAGCAACTTTCTGGCCTGTTCATTTATTTGAATAACTTCCTGTTTATGTTCATCTGTTTCAGTAGTTAGCTGTAGTTTACTGTCATTTGTGGTTTTTTAATTCAGAGGTCAGATTAGAGGAAAAGATTACTATCAGGTTGTGCATAGGTGTCTCAACCTCATCTCTTCCCTTTGGGACCATGACTTGAGGCAGAGACCCACCAGCAACCCCAAGAACACAGTTTTTGGTTCTCACATAGGCTATGGAGTTCGCTGTTTGAATGTAGTTAGCTGTATACCCTCAGTGGTTTTCTCTGTTATTTTTCTTTGAAACCGCCTCCAACACGTTCTCCCTCCATCGCTTCCTCACCGTCCAATCACCAACATCCCTTCACAATCACCGTCTGATTCATCATTTTATTTAACTGCCGCCTCGCGTGGAGTCCATCATTCACTTTATGAACTTTAATCCCCCACCATCGATCTGCCTTGCCTGATTCGACAGTTGTTGCTTTACCTGATCACCAACTAGCTTGGCTGATCTCCACCGTTGATAAGCCCCACCTGATCCAACGGCTATCGCGCCATATCTTGTGGATTTATGTCTGACCGTTATCCGCCTGAGAGCACACAAAATGGGTGGTTTCCCCCTGCTACATGTCTCCTGGGGAGGCTAATCACATAAAATTTGAGAAAACCACTTATAACGTTGAGGGCGCGTGATAAACAGATTACTTCCCTCTAAACACGCTCCACCATTTCCACACGCTCTTTTGCCCATGATCTAATCTCCACCGCCCATTTTCCGACTAGCCTCATCCGTCCATCTCTTGCCTTCGCCCGTGCAATAAGATCTTAGCCGTTCATCACTCCTATCAGCCTCACCTGTCCATCTCTTGGCCTCAGCCGCGTGATTAAATCTTAGCCATTCATCTCCTTTGCTCCCTTGTTCGCCCATCCCTTCACTTAAAACCTTCGCAATAAGATCTTAACTGTCTATCCTGTTAGCAACCCTGTTCATCATCTACCTATGTAACCTTCCACAATCAAATCTCCATCATTCATTACCTTTCACCTGACTGATCCAATGGTTCTTATGCATTGTTCCTCCCTCACGCCCCCCTTTCACTAATTTTGACCTTCGATCACTTTTTCCGCCTGGAACCCGACTTAACCTAAGTTTCTTTGTTACTCCTTAGTCTATTTTTTATGTTTTTACTTATGCAAACATAGATAATTAGCCTTAGGTTAATGTTAAATTAACAATTCTTCTTAGCATAGCCGTTTGGTTGATTAAGTTAGGTTATTGTGCAAGTTTAGCCTTTCATGTTGTTTTCTTCATTACTGCAATAGAAGTGGCTCTCTCTTAGAATAAGGTTTGCTCTCCTTCCGTCAAAGAATTAAAGTTTCTTCCGACTCTATAAACAATGACAATAGGTAGGACCTTCACTTCTACTTGTGCATATAACACTATCACCTCTGAGTTTGTACGAACCCCGGGTTGATAAGTAAAGCTAGTAGCCCTGGGAGTTGCAACATTATTGTTGCAATACCTAGGCTCATCACTTTTTGGTGCTGTTTCCGGGAGGTGTCTAAGTAGAAGTAATTACTACTTTCTTCTATTTCTAGTCTCCTACTTTCTTTTATTCTATTTCTAGTCTCCAAACTTTCTTCCATTAGTTTATTCCTGCAAAAGTAATCTAGTTTCTTTCTTTCTTTCAGTTATCATTAGCTGCTTTCCTTTCCATTCTGCAAGTACTTTCTAGTTTTAAAAAAAATCTTACAAAAACCAACCCAAAAACATTTCCTTTCATGCCTCGTAGGATTAGGGACAATTTAGGAAAATTCTTGTCAAATACCCCCACT
>APFE031720416.1:0-23263 GCA_000404065.3 Pinus taeda
ATCAAAAGAAGAGGATATACGCCAGGATCCAACCCCAGAGATAGAAGAAATGAATCAGACCATATCTTGTAAAGCATTGGCAGGAATTACCACTCCTCAAACTATCAAGATAGAAGGACATATCAAGAACAAAAATGTTCAAGAAGTGACAGATCACATCAAGCATCAAGAAATGAATCCGACCATATCTTGTAAAGGATTGGAAGAAATTATCACTCTTCAAACTCTAAAGATAGAAGGACATATCAAGAAGAAAAAGGTTCAAGCAGTGAAAGATCACATCGAGCATCAACAACAAGTTCTCCAACTTTTAAAGGATAGCGCTACTTCGGTGCAAAATCAAACGAAACAACAGGTAGATCAACATCGTAGTGAAAAATGTTTTGATGTAGGTGATTGGGTATTTTTACTGCTACATCTCAAGCAAGCTATTTATGAGAAGGAAATGTTGGCAATACTACAAGCACTTAAAAAATGGCGACCTTACCAAATGGGAAGACTCTTCAAGGATGAGGATGTGGAAGCATTGTTTTGTGCTATTTCTATTATCCAACCAGATTGGATAAATGAAGCAAGGGATCAATGGAAGAAGGACGAAGAAGTATGACCACTTATTCAAAAGTTACAAAAGATCCCAATTCAAACAATATTTCCAAAAATTGAAGAGGAAGGAAAAATCATATTGGAACTTGGAGCAGTCACAGAACAAGAACCCGACAGCTACGAAATCGATCAATTACAGAGTATCTCATCAAGTGGAAGAACTTACCCGCTGAAGATTCCACATGGGAGGACAAGAATTTTATACAGAAGCATCAAGAACTACTCAAGCGTTGAGGACAACGCTTTTTGAAGGAGGGGGGCATGTTAGGCCCCTATACTACTAGTGTAACCCCTTATTGTTATTAGTACAACCCCCTTATTATATTGATGTACCCATGTAGTGCCCATATTGTTAATATTGTGCCTCATAGAAGCCCACTATTGTATTATTGTGCCCTTAAATTATTATTGTTATGTCGGCTCTGATGATATTATGACCCCTTAGACTCCTATATATAGAAAGGAGGTCTTTTCATTTGTATCATCCAAGAATTGTTCATTTATGTAATGTAAAGGATGTTGGCCCCTCGAAGAGGCTGAATTCTAAGGCGTTGATCTATATTTTCTATCTTTTCTTGAGATGGGTTCATAACAAGTTGTTTGTCTCTAGTATGACTTGTAGTGACTAGTTACATGTACAAAACTTGACTTATAGTGGCTTTTGACTTCTCCATTTATCTTTGTTTCTTATTATTATTGTTCCTCTTTCAATATATTTTAGATTTTTAGTTAATAGGAGCTAAAATTTCACCAAAAGAAGTAGAAGGAGGAGGAATAAATTTCATTTCCAAAGAAGTTTTAGGAGAATTTGGAACATTTGGAGTGGAAAACAGCAAAGCCAATAACTCCACAGAAAATACAATAATATTCAATATGGCCATGAAAGGGGCACCATTATTTCAAAAGGAAGGAAAAATGCAAGAGTCCACTTTGGAAGGGGTCCCTTGGTTAGTATTCACAAAATAATCTCTTAGCACATAACTAGTTTAGGTGCAAAGGGAGTGTTCATGGTGTATGACATCATTGACCCCCACAATATAAATTGTTCCTCGGTATATTAGTGCCCCCTAGTGGCATTAATGACTCTAAAATAATTACTATCCCAAATAATAGTAAAAACACTAGAGGCAGGTCTAGAACCAAAATGAAAAAACCAACCAAATGTGAAACCAACATTTGGAATCACCAAACTAGCTATAGGGATTCTAAAAATAAGTGGAATGTGCCACTTCAAACAATAAAACCAACACCTTCCCCCTTACAGAACCCCTTACAGAATATTAATTTGGCATACATGTATACTAATGTTAAGCATACTCATGGAAGGAAAATATGTCACCAAAGACATTCCTCATATGGAAAGCTCGATGTCATAGGCATAGTCGTTGGGTATGTGTTATATTATTTGCACAACTATCCTCATGTGGTGAGAGGGAGGAAAAATCTCCTACTCACTCGCCTGGATAGGGTTCAAGGAAACGCCATGAAAAAAAATGGGCAGTTTTTGCATCCACAGTTGTTGGGCGCATGGTGGTTTTGAACTTAGCTTTGTAGATTCGGTCAAATGTACTATGGTTATATTCTAATCCTGGATTAAATGGATTGGGGGATTATGAATGCTATTATATGTCTATAATGTATTGTAACATTTTAAAGGAGCAGAATAAAAAATCAATCCGGTTTGCTTGGTTTTGGGTTCCAAGAAAAAAATATCTCTGTATATTTTATGTGATTGACATTGTATCTTTTCCATTATTTTTAAAGAATTTGTTTGTATGTATTATTTGTACAGGGTTAAAACCTACATTTGGTACCACAACAGCTTTGACTTCAAGGAGATTCCTTTGTGACTAAGGGGCTTTTCTTGGGCCAATGGTATACCTTGTTATAGTGGGAGAATTACAGGACCAATTCTTGTGGTGAAAGGAAATGGCAAATAGTGCAAAAAGAGATCAAGAAATTCAATGGACAATTTTTTGCACTATGGAAGCTCAATATGGAGGAACTGTTGGTGGATAAAGACCAGAGGATCACTGTGGATCCAAGTACTAAATCAATGACAGTGTCAAAAAAAGACTTAACCAAGTTGGATCGGAAGGAAAAGAGCACAATATGATTGTGCATATGAGATTCAATATTGATAAATGTAAGCTACATAAAAATCTTTGTGGGATGACCCATAAGGCATAAAATAGACAGTGATGGGTTGTACTATTAAGTCACTCCATGATGTGAAGGCCATTGATTCAAAACTTCATGGGAAAAATCTAGTTATGTTAAGGGTTGGTGTAGCCTGGGTCGAGTGCAATACATGGGTTATTTTGATGGATTGGATGCTACTAGGTTGCAGTTTCGCAAGCCAAATGTTAAGTCTATAGTCATCTTTGGATGACACAAACAACTTGGACAAAAAAAAAACTTTGTGGGACAAGTTAGAGACTTTGTATTAGTCTAAGTCCCTAGTAAATAAATTGTTCCTATGGAAGAATTTGTATAACTTGAATGCCTTCAATATTGTGTAAGTCAGTTATTGTTTGTTGATATTAAGATTCCAGATGAGGATAAGTGCATTAATTTTTCATGTTCTCTACTAGAATCGTGGGATACTATGGTTGTTGCCATAGGTAGTAGTCAAACTACCTTAAAAATTTGATGAAATAGTCTCATCCTTGTTATCAGAATAGCTGAGATGGAAAAACATGGAAGGCCAAAATGGAGATGCCTTGTCTCTAAGAGGATGCTCCCAACACAAAAGTACAAATAATTCCTTAAGTGGGAGATCTAAATATCCAAGAAAATTTGTGAAAGTATGTTGGAAATGCAAAAAGGTGTTGAAATGTGTATCTTGGGAGGTATGCCTAAAACCCATGGGGTACTGAGTTTGTGGGGAGTTGACCCACTAAAATATGGTTTTGTGGGTGATGTACCCAAGAATTGGGCTTTGTACCCAAATTTCTGGGTGAAATAACTAATAAGAAAATTGTGTTTATTTATTGGATGCATGAGGAGCATGCTTGATGGGCTAAGGGGAACCTAGGGCTACAATGGAGAGGGATAAAGAAACTAAAATAACTTTATTTCTAAAGTTATTGGTGCTTAAGCATGTTTAGCTTAGGTCACCTTATGAAAATTGGTGACCCTTGTTCGGTAATGGACTCCACTGCGAACACTATAAGTAGGAGTGAATTTGAGATCATTTGACATCACACAAGTACAATAATCTCAAATGGAGACAAGCCAAAGTGACTAAAAACCTCAAGGAGTCAGGATAGAGTGAAGAAAGAAGGACGAGTTTCTCTTTGTTTCTTGTGTTTTGGTATAGGTCAAGAAAAGGAAGGTTGGACATGTTATTTTGCATGGTTTTGGGAAATGATATGTGGGTCATCTCTGTGTAAAAGTTTGTGACATTTTTATGAGGATTTGAGGAGGGTTGAGACCCTTTTTGGTGTTGGATAGAGAGGTTGTTAGCATTTCTGTGTAGTAGAAGAAAAGGTTGAAGTTCCTTAGGAAACACACTGAAGATTAAGGGTCAATCAAAGGAAGCGTGTTGGGAATAATACTGAGAGGGGGGGGGGGCGCGTTAACTAGTATTTACAAATAAATAACTTTTTCATTTCATAATCAGATTTATATACATTACTTTAGTGAAGGGAACTTACGTGTGCACACAACTTTTCTTAAGGAAAACAATGTATATCCAGTGAACTTAGGTTTCAGTTAATTCATCATATGTTGATCTTTAATTAATGAATTAATACTTAATTAACCATTAAACAGTAACCATGTGCAGTAATACCAAAGAAAACCATCACACATAATCAACACACATGAACACCAAGATTTAAGGTGGAAACCTAATGCAGGAGAAAAAAACACCTACTGTTGTCATCTTTGTCTTCTTTTAATATAAGAAAAACCTGTTTACAATATTGTACTGGTGCAGAATAATAACAGTACGGAGGCACCCACCTGCAAAAGGCTACAACCTTCTCTCATTCTCCAGCTTCTACTGGAAGGAAGCTACAACCCCCTGGCTCTTATACTAGACGGTATGTTTACTAGTACGTAGGCGCTAGCCTACAAAAGGATCCAACCTTCACTTGTTCTCCAATGGCTACTGGAAGGGTGCTCTAACCCCCTGGCTCTTGTACTGACCAATATGTTTACCAGTAGGTAGGCACCACCCTATCGAAGGATACTACCTTCACTCCTCCTCCAGGGACCAGGTTTCATAAATTTTCAGACTGGATACTCCTGGCACACAACAACACAAAATGCAGGCCATGTTTCATCAAATTTTCATATTGGACCCATCAGTAACATTGAATCTCAAAATCAATCACACTATAATACAACCATCAAATACATGTCCATTAGCCAACCACTAAATCCCAATCATCAATCTCTAATATAACTGAAAACAACTCATTACTTTCCGAATCAACCACTCATTGAAACAATCACTTAACCTATGACACAACTAAATCAACCATTTACTCAAAACCCAATCAATCAATACATAATCAAAATTCAACCAATCAACTAGAACAGTCAGATCACTGTAACCAGAACATAGATATGAATCCAGAACCCTACATCAACATCCAGAACCAACTGTAACCTCAAAAATCATGTGTTATGTTGTATACGCTACTTCAATGAAGCCAACTTGCATGCATACACTACTTCCTTTAACCCAACTTGCATATACCTCTAAAGGTACTGAATCATAAAACCTTTGAACCAAAAATTGTACTAGTCAGTGGCATTCTGAAGATCTAATGTCAATTACAGAGTTCTAAATAGATAACAACAAATATCACCCTTTTTACTCAATCAATCAATCAATTGGACTCAAAATCCTTATACAGTCAGTTTTACTTTCAGACCTAACGAAGACATCATTGATAGACAACAGTAGCATTGATCAGATAGATTAGTCATCCATGAACAAAAAGCTTTTCGTCTGCATACTAGTGAACCTCATCATTGGGTAATTATATGGGCCTTAATTCACCTCCTAGCTTAGTCAAACCAACTATTCTCATAACTTATTGCATGCTTTTGATTATATTTTTTTTATGAGATGAGTTAGAGTTGGATATTTTGCTTTGTGGTCTAATGTGCATTTAATGCGGGATTAAAGGAGAAAAGCAAGGAATTTTGGCAAAGGCCAAGGTCAAAACTCAAATGGGATGAGGGAGAGGGATTATAGGAGGTAAATCCTCCTCATTTACTACCCCTACATTGGAATATTCCTTCATCAGCTCGAAGTGCAACCAACCAAATCATCAGGATTACAAGGCAGCCGAGAAAGTGAGAGACAAAGCACCAGTTTATCTCGAGTTTGGGAGCTGAGCCTCCCTAAGGAAGTGCTTGGAGACTTCAAATGTATAAGTAGAGAGCCCTATGAGCTCAGTAGGATTCAAATTTTTATTGTAAAACTCTAATCTATTTGTGAGCTGCAAGACTTGTGACAATTTTTTGATGTAATCTGTTGTTTTGGTAATAAGAATGAGTTTTGTTTTGAGCCAACACTGAGTTAACTTAGAGGGATCAAGCTCTTGGGTTAGGGTCCAACCCTAGAATCTAAGGCTCCTCTTTATTGTACATGTATTTTTAGCGTAGATTCATAGCTTAGTTGTTAATTTGCTTATTAAATGCATTTCCATTACAAGTAGTATAGATTAGATTGGTTGTGTGATAGTTTGCTTCCATTTGTGCCTTCTTTCAAGTAGCAGGTAAGCAAGGAGAAAAAGGATCACCACAAGGTTGTCAGCATGTGTCTTGGCCTCACTTCCTCCCTCCAGGACCATGACTTGAGGAAGGGATCCTTCAACAGTCCCAAAAACACATATTTCTAGTTCTTTTATGAGCTTGGGAGTTTTTAGTCTTTAATTTAGTATTTGGGTAATGTTGCAAGGCATATTTCATTGTCATATTTTTCCATCTCCATTTCTACAATAAGATCTCACTCATGTTTTCATTCCCTTCAACAAATTTCTTCATGCATAATATAGGCAATTGATTCATGCTTCTCTAGTCTATGAAAATGTATCGTGTTGCATAGTTTTTTGAAGACACAAATGTTTTATGCAGAGCAGGTGCTTCATGTGTAGACCAAGACTTCATAACCAATAGCCACCTTCCACTTCATCCACCTTAGCCATCCCTTGTTTTTCATCATTTTTCATTGAAATTCTCCTAAACACATTGAGCGAATCTAGCCATCTCTTATCTTGGATATTGACTCCTAAGTGCTCCTATACCTTCTAACACTCCATTCCACCCATCACACACCTTTCCAAAGCTTCCCAACACCTCAAACAGCTCACAATTAGCTCTCGGCTATATCCTGTAGGTTTCCTGTAATTCCTACACGATCATCCTATAGGTTTCTACTACATCTTGTAGGTTTTCTTGAAACAACCTATTTTGAGCCGAATTAATGGGAAAGCTATAGGAAGTCACAAAAAGCCTCCTATGACCCCTCCACACCATCCAACCACTTCATAAAGCTTCTAGTCATCCTCAAACACCTTCCATCCACCTATAACATCCACAAGAACAATTAGTTTGCATACTTGAATTTGCCTAAAAAACCAAAAAAGTGAAAACAAATTTAGTTTAGTTTCTTTGCTTTCATAGTAGTAATGTTTGATGCTTTTTACTTCTACAACTTAGATAGTAGCATTTGTTTAGTGTTGATTTAGCAATTCTACTTAGCATAGCTTCTTAAATGGTTAATTAGGGTATGGTGTGGTTTAGCATTACATGTTGGCTTTTTCCATTACTGTAGTATAGTAACTCTCTTAGAGTAGATTTGCCCTTCTTCCATAAAAGAATCAATATTCTTCTGACTCTATAGAAGTCTGGCTTGGAAAACAGTGGTCTATCGCCAGCTGAACAATGACAACAAGCAGAACCATCACTTTTACTTGTGCATAGAGCACGGTCACCTCCAATATTGTATGAACCCCGGGTTGATAAATAAAGATGGTAGCCCAAGAGTTGCAACATCCTTGCTGCAATACTGGCACTCATCACTTTTTGGCATCATTTCTAGGGAGGTGTCTGCAATTAGTTGATTTTATCACCTTTGGATCACCTGCCTAATCCAGCCAAGGGTCCTTAGACATTCAGCAACCCTGGAAATAATCTAGTTGTTTCTTTTCTTTCATTTTGCATTATATGCTTTCCTTTTCATTTTGCAAGTAGGATTTCAATTCAACAAGTATCTTTTTCATTCTGTCAATAATTTTCATTCAATCAACAATTTCAATTCTGCAAGAACTTTCCAAGTTAAAAAAAAAGAATATAAAACCAACCCAAAAATATTTCCTTTCATGCATCATAGCAATAGGGAAAACTTAGGGTAACTTTTGCCAAATACCCCCATTGCATCCAACAACCGACCGTCTCTCTTCTTCAATGGCTTTGAACTGGAGGAACCCTTAGGTGAGAAACCTAACATATTTGAAGAACCTATAGGGTAAGAAGAAGAAGAGGAACTCATTCCTACTGAACCAATGGCTGAAAACCGAAATGACAGAGGGAATAGAGAGAGAGTTGAGGGTGCCTTCCCCATCAGGAAAACTAATGGGGATACCAAGATGAAAAAAATAAGCCCCTCTGCCCTACCTCATTTCCATGGCCTAACCACAGAGGACCCTGACACTTTCCTGTTTGAGTTTGTTGTTATATGCTGAACCTATGACTATATAGATGATGAGACAAATTTAAAACTATTTCCATCTACCCTCAAGGATGTAGCATTGCTCTGGTTCATGGGTTTACTTGGAGATAGCATCACAACTTGGGCTTAGATGCAACAAGCCTTTAACAAAAATATCGAGACTACTGTCGGTCAAAGGACACTAAAGAAGAAATTTTCAAGATGACCATAGGCCATGATGAATCCTTAGAAGACTACAAAGAAAGATTCCAGCTCAGTTACAAAAGGGCCAGGTGCACACTTGACCCTGAGTCACTAAAATTGGTCCTGCTTAGGGGAGTAAGAGAAGATCATCTGGATACCTTACATTTGTTAGCAGGAGAAGATATCTACCAATTACCCTATGAGGATTGTGAGGTAAACTTGACTCGGGATAGATTCAAAGTTGACTAGGTTAAACAGTGATGGTTTTGGGGCACATGGTATTGTGCACCCATAGTATTCTGCTCGTGGTATTATATGTAATGGAGCTTATAAAAAGTTGGAAGGACTTCATTGTAATGCAAGACTTGGAGGTGAGCGGTGAAGGATCACTTGGTCAGATTGGTCAGGGTTTTGGCCAATGCTAATAAGATCTTATTAGATTGGGTTTTCCCCAGATTTTGGGTTTTCCCGGATAAACATTTCTGTTTATGTGTTTATGGTTGTTGCTAGTTATTGTTATATTTATTCCTCTCAGTAATTATTTATGCTATGCAGTAAATTTCTTAACAACTAGTATCAGAGCTAGATATTGGCTTCAAAGGGATTCTTTGATGCCAAGGGTTTATAGTGCTTGATGAGATCAATGCAGCCTTTTTACAGATCTAGGTCTAGAAAATAATGGTGGAACAATTGTACACGGAAGAACCTCGAGGAGAATGTGTGGAAGATAGTGTCATAATTTCCAGGGATCGTAGTGCATTTGCGATATTTACTGATTTGGAACATGCTGATGAATTGTTTGGGATTCATGTGGCTATTTAAAGAAGGTCAACAGAAGAAAATTGTTCATGCGGCTTCGAAAAATTTTCGTTTTCTGCTACGTGAGGCCACCGGTGCTGGAATCTATGAGGTTCTCATCAGGCTCATAGTTGGAGTGGTTTGATAGAAAATTTTGAGCAAATCAAATTGAGAGAGGATGGATCAGAATCGTAGCAAAAAAAAATAAAAAATTAATGAAGTCAAAATTATTGCATGTAAATGGGCATACTACTGTAAGACCTGGTAAGGCATGTGTACCCCTCAGTGATCACCGATAAAGTCTAGGTTAGACCTAGGTGATAGGGGGGATGTTTGGTTAACAATACCCTGGGTAAAAAATACTTTGAGGGGGGTAACAACTAGAGTAAGCGGGATTGTCTCACTTAGCAGGCGTGGCTGGAATTAGTCAAGGAACCCCTAGTCAAGTTTAAGGGGGGAATTGTTAGGTAAACTTGACACGGGATAGAGTCAAAGTTGACCAGGTTAAACAGTGATGGTTTTGGGGCACATGGTATTGTGCACCCATAGCATTTTTCCCGTGGTATTATATGTAATGGAGCTTATAAAAGGCTGGAAGGACTTCATTGTAATGCAAGACTTGGAGGTGAGTGGTGAAGGCTCACTTGGTCGAATTGGCCAGGGTTTTGGCCAATGCTAATAAGATCTTATTAGGTTGGGTTTTTCCCCGGATTTGGGGTTTTCTCGGATAAACATTTGTGTTTATGTGTTTATGGTTGTTGCTGGTTATTTTTATATTTATTCCTCCCAGTAATTATTTATGTTATGCAGTAAATTTCTTAACAGAGGATATGAAGACTTTCTTTAAAAACCATTCTAGGGTGGCTAGGAAAAAGGGTAGGGGTAGTCAACCTATGGCCAGTACATCATCTTCCAACTCATCCATCAAGGGTGAAATCATAAACATGCTGGAAGATTTCGAAAGTGAGATGCGGCAAATCCTTTCCTTACAAATGGATACCATGAACATTAAAAGGAAGCAGGAGGAAGTAGAGAGAGCCTTGGCCACTTGTTTTCCTAGATGCACCAAGAGGTATCCTAGGAATGAATGTCCATTGAACTGTATTGAAATTTGCTTGGTTTGTGGAGAAAACTACTCCACAGACAAGTGCCCTTCTTTACCCAGACTCAAAGCTGTATATCAAGGAGCTTAAGGGGTCACTGAGTAGCTTTGCTAGATTAACTAAGGAGACCTCCTAGGCCTATACCATGCTAGTAAGGCATGCAATGGTCATCCCATGCATATTACAACCCCAACCAAACCACAAATATACCTTCTTGGGGACCCCCTCCTCATCCTTCCTGGTCTACACCCACTCCTTGGTCTTATGCATCTCAGTATCATTCCAAGCCAACCAACCAGTCATTTCAACCTTATGCTCCACCAAATCCAGGGGTGGAAGCCCTAATACAACAATGCTCCAGCTCTATTGCCTCCACCACCTGCCCAACCATAGCTCCTACACTCTGCTCCACCCAAGGAACCCTAGATGTCTGCCTAGCCAAATCTGAACCCAAACAATAGGCAAGCTTATTAAGTATACAGTGGAGAGACATCATATCCAGCTTATGTTGTGGAAATCCAGGAGATTAACCTGATATCTAGGAGGGTTATCCCGGATAACCAACCTCCCTCTCCACCTAGGGAGGTCGAGGAAGAAAGAGAGGAAATAAAACTTAAAGTAAATCCACCCTTTCCTGAGAGATTAGCCCAACCACTCTAGCCAACCCCAGAAGAGACTAAACTTCTAGGAGAATTGAAAAATCTATGCGTAAAGATCCCTCTTCTCCAGGCAATAAAAGATGTTCCTATTTACAATAAGTTGATTAAGGAGAAATTCTTCAAGTATCTAGGGAGGTGAGAAAGGGATGCCCCTACCATTAATGTCATTAGGTAGCTATCCGACTTAATACTGGGGTAGGTAATATGTCCAAAAACTTTGGACCCTGGAAGCCCTGTGGTAGATGTGCCCATCAATGGAATCATTGTCCCATACACTCTGATCGATCTTGGAGCTACGGTTAATGTGATGACCAAGGACACCATGCTCAAGCTCAACCTCCAAGGGTCATTGAGGAAGACCACCACAATTCTGCAACTTACAGATCGTTCCATAGTAACCCCTGAGGGAATTGTGGAGGATATGATGGTCTCCATTGACTCTTGGGAGTACCCTACATATTTCCTAGTTCTCTAGCCTAAGGCTAAGCTTACTGGTTATCCTCTCATCCTTGGGAGGCCGTGGTTGGCTAGAATCAATGCTTATATTAGCTGCAGAGTTGGGATTATGGCCATAAAGAACATGCATATGTCCATGCAGCTAGCCCTATACCCTCCTACTCAACCTTCTCTAGAGCATGATTTACGTTTATGGTTGGAGGAGGAGGAGGAAGATGAATTTTATTCCACCCAACTTAATTCTTTGGAAGAAACCATGGGAGGAGGACAGCAAGATGAGGATGACTTGATTGATCAACTGCTCCAAATTCCAACTCCCGGTTCATTACCTTTAGAAGAAGCAGTAAAGGAAACCTAGAACAATCATTGATTTGACTTATGCTTGGTTGATTCCAACCCACTCCGTGTCAAAACCATAGAATTTGGCCTAGAGAGAACCTTGAAAATCAATCCATCTATTCCTACTCTTGAAGAGGAGAAGCTATGCAACATGTTAAAGGAAAATATAGAAGCCTTCGCTTGGAGTTACAAGGAAATGAACAGAATACACCCCTCAGTATGTACTCACCACATATACATCAAAGAAGGTTGCAAGTCGGTCTGCCAACCATAAAAGAGGATGAATCCAACTCTAAAAGATATAGTCAAAGAAGAACTGCAAAAACTGCTAGATGCTTGATTCATTTACCCTATCTCTGACAGTGAGTGGGTATATCCTTTGGCGTTAGTTCCTAAGAAAAATGGTAAGTGGAGGATTTGTGTCAATTAAAGGGAGTTGAACAAATCCACAAAGAAGGATCATTTTCCTCTACCCTTCATTGACTAAGTGCTATATGGCCTGGCAGGGAAAAGGTTTTTCTCTTTCTTAGATGGATTCAATGGGTACAACCAAATCCAGATCTACCCAGAAGACCAGGATAAGACCACATTCACCTGTCATTGGGGTGATTTTTCCTATAGGGTCCTTCCTTTTGGCCTATGCAATGCTCCTTCCACTTTCGAGAGAGCAGTCTTGAGTATTGTCACCGAATTAGTCCATGACGTGGTGGAGATTTATATGGATGATTTTACACCTTATGGCTGTGATTTTCAAGAAGCCTTGTCTAACCTAGGCAAAGTACCACACAAGTGAATTGAAATGAAGCTATCTCTCAGTCCTGAAAAATGTAATTTCGTAATGATTGCAGGGACCGTGCTAGGTCATTCAATATCTCTACAAGGACTACAGGTGGGCCCAAACAAAATAGCCATCATCCAAAGGGTCCCACCTCCTCAAAAGCAGAGAGATGTTAGAAGTTTCCTAGCGTTAGCTAGATACTACCGAAGGTTCTTAAAGGACTTCAACAAGTTGGCCTCTCCTTTATTTGGTTTGTTGGGAAAATATTTTGAGTTTATATGGTCAGAAATTTGTTAAGAGGCCTTAGACATCCTAAAGGATAAGTTAACCACTGCACCAATTCTCTGAGGCCCATACTGGGCCCTCCCCTTTCATATTCATGATGATGCCTCACATAAAGCCATAGGAGTAGCCCTAGGTCAGATAGATGACAAATTTCCTTATGCTATCTATTTTATCGCTAAGAACTTATCAAAGGCTGAAATAAATTATATAGTGATAGAAAAGGAACTCCTGACTATTGTGCATTCATTAAATAGATTCAGGCACTACATTATAGGCTATCAAACATTTGTGCATACCAGCCATGCTGCAATCAAATATTTAATGAACAAACTAGATGTGAATGCTCGAATTATCAAATGGTTACTTTTATTATAGCAATTTGATCTAACCATTGTTGATAAGCCTGGTAAGGAAAATGTTGTTTCAGAATTTTTATCTAGGGTAAATTTTCCTGTAGGTGAAGAAGGAATGGTGGATGAACAGTTACCAGACGAGCACTTGTTTGCTATTTCAGTTCTCTCTCCATGGTTTGCTGATATAGAAAACTATTTGGTATCAGCATCAGCACAGTTCCCACCAAAATTGTCCTCCAAAGAAAAGAGCAAGATAGTCAGGAAAAGTGCCCCCTTCACTTGGATTGCAGGAAATCTTTTCAAACTTGGCCCAGATCAAATCTTGAGAAGGTGTGTCAGGGAAGAGAAATTCTTTGACATCCTTCTGACCTGTCATGATGGGCCTTGTGGAGATCACTTTGTAGCAAAGATGATCTAGGTGGCTCTAGAGACACATAGGACAAAGAGGGCTTATGAATGCTTGAGAATCAAAATGCTTAGAATGATTTTGACCCAAGACTAGAGCATAGACCTCATCGTCTTGATCATGGCGGTGCGAACGGTTCGTTAATCTGATCTTGTGTGAGGGAGAACGAGCCAGTCAAAGTTTTAGGTGAAAGTTGGACTGTGGGCTAGGTTTAAGTGGCCTACAATTTGATCGAACTCGAGGCATGAAACCTAGCTCTCGAAATCCTTTGAAAATGTGGCCTCGTTAATTTGCCCAATATCACTTAGTTTCTAAGGATCTAGAAAGCTCCCCTATTTTCAAATAAAAAAAAAATGTTACGTTGGCGGGCCACCACCCCTGCCACCCCCAAAAATGTCATAACAATTTCTTTTTATTAAATGGCCGATGGGCCATGAGCCCCACTGGGCTAACCGCAACCATAAATCACATATAAATCAAATGTGGCTCGGCAACCATCACCCTGCCGAGCCCTCCAACCTCCCACCCACACTTAACATTACATAACTTAATTATGGGGTGGGTATGGGCCACTTCCGGTGGACCTGGCCCACACCCCCACACCTTACAATGTGCCATTTAGTTTGGGACTGATAGGGGTTGAACCCGCCCAACCCACGTGGGCAGGCCCCTAAGCGGGCAGCCCCATAAAGGACGACACCACATCAATGGTACCATAAAACAATACGCACCATAAAATAACACAATATGTTAATGCATCGATGTATGTGTGTGCCAAATATATGGGGTGGTTCGCCCAATGCGGACCTTACCCCCTTATAAAAATTTCATTCAGTTTTAAAAATATATTGTGTATAAAAAAAGGGAGGGGCAGGGTTTGACCACCCAACCCCTCCTCAACTAATACCCAATATTGCCATTGCGCCACAACAGGCTGCATTGCTTAATCCACTAGAGATTTTTTTTAAAAATCTCATTTCGTCAATGCATCGGGGAGATGGAGGACTCAGGAGCAGGCATGAATTTCAAGACAAAGGAGGAATAATCTTGGCACGCAGTTCGAGGCAAGAATTTGCAGGAGGGGCAAATTTTCACTTTGTTAGATTTTGACAAATTTTATATGGTTTCATCACTTCTCGATGCCACGAACACAATGGAACTATCCATTTCTCCATCATTTTTCTGCATTTTTTGGCCATTTTTCAGTATGGAGGTGGAACCATGATTGCCGCAGAAACAGGGAGCGAAACCACGATCCTTGAAATTTTCCTGAGGAGCTAATTTTTCTCCATGTCGGAATATAGTCAAGTTTACAATCATTTTTCATGGTTTTCCATAGGGATCACAATGGAAAGATCAGATTCACCTTTGGAGTTGCAAGTTTCCAATCAAACTATGGAGCAGAATCTTTGAGGAATCTAGGGGAATCTAAAAGATTCCTTGAGCCCCAGATTCTCAATTTCTCAAAATTCAAAAATTGGATAGTCATTATTGAACTATTCATCACCACAAATCTGATGGTGCATTCAGATTTCTCATTTTCTCATTCTATTCTTCAGCCACTTTCCTAAGTCAAACGCAGGTGTCAGCGTTCATGTGCGAGCAACGATTTCCATGCGATTGATGCCGTGAGATCAATGGCACGAACAAATTCAGCAGTTTGACATCCGCTTCTTCAGATGGCCCTTGGTTGTAAGGTATATGCAATGTTCATTTACTTCTTTCGCTATGCATTGTGCTGCATAGGTCCTTGCTTGATGTTTGATGTGGGATCCTGTTTCTTACTCGTTTTTACAGTTCCTTGCTTGATGTGATGTGAAATCATCTATGTGATGTACTTGTTTTCATGATTCGTCATGTTATGTTTTGAGATCCCTTTGTTGTATGTTGATGTGATACTCATGTTGTCAACATGCATGTTTTCATTGAGATCCCTTTTATGCCATGTTGGCAGGATGCTCATCATGCGTGAGTTTTATGTCATACTGATAAGAGTCTTTTGAGTGAGAGTTCCTATAGCGGAACATCTCTTGGAGCCACTCCTGCATGAGGGATTTTTCCTTGTATGATAACGACATTACCTCTATGTACATCACCACTATTTACAACACTTAATGCAGCAGTATACACCATCTTGACACCAGGGCTTGGAGACGTAGTCCCTCCTGGACTAACTCTGTTATCAACGGCTTATGTTTTCATGTGCTGATGATTGTCATGTTCCTCTTCTTTACAACAAGAAGATGTATTCATTTATATTCTCTTAAAAATGCAATTTAACACATCACGAAAGTAAAAGGTCTTGGAAGAGTCCTTTGTCACACCCAGACCTGGATCAAGTGGTATCAGAGCGGTCTTTGCATTGATGTAAATTGCAGCGTGAACAATGCAACATGCAACAACAGAGGATGAAAAAGCGATGTACGATACCATGCTCAACATCTCCAAAAGGGTGGAAATCATCTATGAAACTCTATAGAAAGAGACAGAGGAAAAGGAGCAATTGCAGCTTCAGTTGCAAGCCACATAAGAGGCCCTGGAAGAACTAAAGCATAGCAAGCATAATCTTCAAACTGAGAACGTTGAATTGAAGATGCTTCTACATGAAGAGAAAGAGGAGAAACACAGTTTGCTACAACAACTGCAAGCAAGGGACAAGGCCTTCGAAAATTTGTAGTGTGACCCATGTGAGGTAAAGAGTAGTTCTCTGAATTCATGTATGTGTCCTGATGATGATTTCGTTGTTTTTGAAAATCATACTACAGGAATTGGCTCCAAATTGTTGAAGAGAATGGGGTATGAAGGGAAAGGCTTGGGCGTTAATGGCCAAGGCATTGTAAACCCCATCAAAATAGAAGAACTACCCCATCAAACAGGACTTGGGTATGTCAGGAAAGAAGTTAGGGAATGCACCACGACAGTTAGCGAACCACCAACAATAGATGATGAGCAACTCTAATCAGTCCTTTCCAAATCAATAGAGGAGGTAAAAGATGTTTATTTATTTTTGGTTTCATCTTCACATAGTATGCTTTCCATTGGAGATTTGGAGATCCCAATTATAGGGACAAACATGAGGCTCCTTACCAAAACGAAGCACGCGAAGGAGAAGAACTTGGTGTTAATAACCAAGGAATAACTCAACCATTGGAGGTTATACAACGACCTCAATTTGCAAGCTCAAGATACACTAAAGAAGAATGCTTGAAGGTGTCAGATTCTCCTGAGACATTGTCAAAATCGTCTAGGAAAGAGAATGATGGGAACACATCCCCATCATCCCAGGGCAGTGCCCATTGCAGGGAGAGAGCTAAGGCAAGCTCTAATCGCCATACTTACACTAGAAATGGGAAGGAAAGGTATAACCGCTTTTGACATTCAAATGTTCATTTTGATTATGATCATGTTGTTAATGATCAACGTAAAACATGGCATCAGAAAACATGTACCTTTTGTGGATTACATAACCATACATTTTCAAAGTGTTGGAAAGGAATGGCAGCACACAAAAGGATGAGGCGTGAAAGACCCTCTCAACAGCAGGTTAAACATATATGGAGAAAGAAGATGTATTGCAATCATTGTGATAGAAGTGGCCATCAAAGAGCCACTTGTTGGAGGTTCCATCCAGAGCAGTGCATTAAAGACAAAGAGTTAGTGTATGAACCAAGTGAAACGATTGTTTGACAAGAAAAATCAGGCGACCCATTCACCTTGATAAGTGAAAAATGGTTTCTAGATATGTTAGCGTTTCATGGTCGTGTTTTTGTAAATCATTTGTTGCATTTTAAAATGTAAAAGTGATGATGCGTTTTCAATCACTTGTTCAGCAACAACGATGTCTGGTCTTATTTTGTGTTGCATGATAAATGATGAAAGTGATGTCGTGTTTCCATCATTTATTAAAGTAAAACAATAGTGCTTGGCCTTATTTTTGTAAATCAT
Organism: Pinus taeda; assembly: GCA_000404065.3. Taxonomy (NCBI): domain Eukaryota; kingdom Viridiplantae; phylum Streptophyta; class Pinopsida; order Pinales; family Pinaceae; genus Pinus; species Pinus taeda. The sequence continues at coordinate 17,605 of APFE031720416.1, forward strand.
GTGTTGCAGTGATGATGTGTTTTCCATCACTTGTTGAAGCAACAATGATATGTTGGCCTTGTTTTCATATTTGGGGTATTCCGTCCCTCTTGATGTAAACTTGACTACTGAGTATGAGTTATAAACTCGTGGCAAGTAGGTGATGCTTGGGTCATTAGTTGGTCATGTAAGTCAAGCAAGTAATTTGCAAAACAATTTACTACAGGTTGTAGAACTAGCAAGTGTCGGCTCGTCACTTAAGGCTCCAAAGAACAAAGGTGAAGGAGATGGACGTGAGACCTTTTCAGGATGCTTATGATATAGACAAGGAACAAAATAGTTGGAGGACCAAAAGCTCCTCAGTGGGGAGGATTGATCTAGGTGGCTCCAGAGAAACAAGACAAAGAGGGCTTATGAATGCCTGAAAATCAAAATGCTTAGAATGATTTCGACCCAGGACCAGAGCATAGATCTCGTTGTCCCAATCGCAGAGGTGCGAACAGTTCGTCAATCCAAGCTCATATGAGGGAGAATGAGCCAGTCAAAGGTTTTGGTCAAAGTTGGGTTGTGGCTCAGGTTTAAGAGGCCTACAATTTGACCAACCCAAGGCATGAAACCTAGCTCCCAAAATCGGTCGAAATTGCGAACTCATTAATTTTACCAATATCCCTTAGTTTCTAAGGATCTGAAAAGCTCCCTATTTAAAAAAAAAAATGTTATGGTGGTGGGCCACCACCCCCGCCACCCAAAAAAATGACATAACACTTTTTTATTAAATGGTTGATGACCCATGACCCTCGCCGGCCTAACCACAACCATAAATCGCATATAAATCAAATGTGGCTTGGCGGCCATCACCTCATTGAGCCCTCCAACCTCCCACCCGCACTTGACATTACATAACTTAATTATGGGGCGGGCATGGGCCACCTCCAGTGGACCTAGCCCAAACCACCACACCTTACAATGCACCATTTAGTTCGAGACTGGCGAGAGTTGAACCCACCCAACCCACGTGGGCTGGTCCCTGAGCGGGCGGCCCCATAAAGGACGACACCACATCAACGGTACCATAAAAAAATACACACCATAAAATAACACCATATGTTAATGCACCAGTGTATGTGTGTGAGATACATATTGGGCGGGATGCCCAATGTGGACCCAATCCCCTTATAAAAATTTCATTCAGTTTTAAAACTATATTGTGTGTAAAAAAGGGAGGGGCAGGGTTTCACCACCTGACCCCTCAACTAATACCCAATATTGCCATTGCGCCACAACGACCTACATTGCTTAATCCGCCGGAGATTTTTTTGAAACGCTCATTTCATCAATGCACCAAGGACATGGAGGAACTAGGAGAAGGCACAAATTTCGAGATAGAGGGGGCAGAATCTTGGCACACAGTTCGAGGCAACATTTTGCAGGAGGGGCGAATTTTCACTTTGTCAGATTTTGACAAATTTTATAAGGTTTCAACACTTCTCGATGCCACGAACACAATGGTGCTATTCGTTTCTCCATCATAGTTTTGCATTTTTTGGCCATTTTTCAGTATGGAGGTGGAACCATGATTACTGCAGAAACAGGGAGCAGAACCATGATCCTTGAAATTTTCCCGAGGTAATTTCTCTCCATGTCTGAATATAGTCAAGTTTACAGTCATTTTTCATGGTTTTTTGTAGGGATCGCAATGGTGAGATCAAATTTGCCTTTGGAGTTGCAGGTTTCTAGTCCACCAATGGAGTAGAATCTTTAAGGAATCTAGGGGGAATATAAAAGATTCCTTGAGCCCTAGATTCTGAATTTCTCAAAATTCAAAAATTGGATTGTCGATTTTGCACTATTCAATGCCACAAATCTGATGGTGCATTGAGATTTCTCATTTTCTCATTCTATTCTTCAGCCACTTTGCTAAGTCGAATGCAGGAGTCAACATTCATGTCTGAGCAACCATTTCCATGCGATTTATGTCGTGAGATTGATGGCATGAAAAAATTCAGCAGCTTGAAATACACTTCTTCAGATAGCCCTTGGTTGTAAAGTATATGTAGTGTTCATGTACTTCTTTCGCTATGCATTGTACTGCATAGGTCCTTGCTTGATGTTTGATGTGGGATCTTGTTTCTTACTCATTTTTATGATTCCTTGCTTGATGTGATGCGAAATCGTCTATGTGATGTACTTGTTGTCATGATTCGTCATGTTATGTTTTGAGATCCCTTTGTTGTATGTTGATGGGATACTCATGTTGTTGACATACATGTTTGCATTGAGATCCCTTTTATGCCCTATTGGTGGGATGCTCATCATGCATGAGTTTTATGTCATACTAATAAAATTCTTTTGAGTGAGAGTTCTTGTAGCGGAACATCTCTTGGAGCCACTCCTGCGTGAGGGCTTTTTCCTTGTATGATAATGACATCACCTCTATGTACATCACCACTATTGACAACACTTAATGTAGTGGCCTACACCATCTTGACACTAGGGCCCGGAGACGTAGTCCCTCTTGGATGAACTCGGTTATCAATAGCTTGTGTTTTCATGTGCTAATGATTGTCATATTCCTCTTCTTTACAACATGCAGATGTATTCATTTATGTTCTCTTAAAAATGCAATTTAATGCATCATGAAAGTAAAAGGTCTTGGAAGGGTCCTTTGTCACACCTAAACCTAGATCAAAAGAGGACAACATTCAAAGTGTTACAAGTAGGGTATTATTGGCCCACTCTTCATCTAGATGTGAAAAAATACACTAGTCAGTGTGATCGGTGCTAGAGGATGGGAAGGCCTACTCCAAGAGATGAAACACCTATGCAGCCTCAAGTGACTTTCGAGCCATTTGACAAGTGGGGCATGGACTTCATTGGGCCTATTGACCCTCCTTCAAAGAAAAAATGGCACATTATTGTGTGCACTGATTATTTGACTAAGTGGGTTGAAACCAAGGAAATTGAGGTAGCAACAGAAGAGAAGGTGGTTGAGTTTCTAAGGGAGAATTTATTCTACAAATTTGGGTACCCTAGAGAGCTAGTCATAGACCGAGGCAGCCAGTTTACCTCCAACATGATCAAAGAATTGCTCATCCATCACAATATCAAGAATAGGACCTCCACTCCCTATCATCCACAAGCTAATGGGCAAGTGGAGGTGACCAACAGAGCACTGGAGGGCATCTTAACCAAGGTGGTGAGTAGTAGTAGGAAGGATTGGGCAAAAAGACTAGTTGAGGCCACTTGGGCCTATAATACCACATGGAATACCACTACTGGATTCACACCCTATGAGTTGGTCTATGGGAAAAAGGCCTTGCTATCCATTGAATTTGAATATAACAAATTAAGGATGGAAACCCAACTAGATTTGGATCTCAGGAGTGCACAGAAAGAGAGATTGTTCCAATTGAATGGGTTGGATGAATTTAGAATGTAGGCCCTCATACATATAGAGGTAGTTCAACTTCAGAGGAATATCTGTCATGATAAAAATATCAAGGAGAAGCAATTTCAAGAAGGCGATTGGGCATTGTTATATGATTCTAGGTATAAAGACTTCAAGGGAAAGTTAAGGACAAGATGGCTCAAACCTTATGTTGTGGAAATATTCCATGATAATGGCTCAGTGAAAATCAGAACCATAGATGAATAAGTTGTTAGAAAATTATATATTATAGAGCAATGGAACATGTAAAATATTGCAGAAATATAAACACAGAAAACACATAAAAAAAGAGAGACATAGATATACATGGTTCACCCAATTTTGGCTACGTCCACGGAGAAACAACCAACCCTTCCTTTTATATTATCTAGCAAACTGAAGAGATACAACCTACAACAGATCTTCTGTAATTCCCTCTTTGCTCTCAATCTCCTCTCTCTTCTTCACTCAGAATACAGATCTACATAGACGTAATACAATTCCCTCATATATAGAGAGGGGTTGCCTTCTAGGGAAAAAAACCCTAAATTAAACATAAATTCTATTGTCACATCTCCACCTAATGAATGGCCCGGATTGACTACGAAATTACAACATTTTACAAGGCAACTTTACATCTATTCTTAGCTTCAGGGGCACTGTCGCTGATCCCCCCACCAAGGGGGCTCCCAAAGGTCGCAGCCGCCCCCCTAGATCCTCCTACATCGAATATTTTATGGGCGTTGTTGCTGCCCCATTAGGAACTAGTGTTGAAAATGCAACAAGATGTTGGAGCTTAGTGAAAAGAAGTCACCTTCACTAAGTGTGCCTGCTGGCTATTTTTGGCGCAAAGTCTATTTTTAGACTATGTCTATTTTTAGACATATGGACCATGGTCTATGAGTTGCAGGATGCTATTTGTGGATGATTGGTCAAGTTGGTAAAAATAGATGGACCTCTATTTTTAGACATATGGGTGGAGTCTATTTTTTAGACTGCTGATAGGCTAAAAAATAGAATAGTTCGAATATATTAACTCTTAATAATATTTGGACTATAACCATTATCTTATTCTCTTGGAGCACTTCAGTTTGAGCTACAGATGTGGCACATGCAACTGCCAGAAGGAAATATGCTTTTCTTATGGGTTACTTGAGCTATTGCATGATAGACTTCAATTAGAACTCAAGTGATTGAGTTTGGTGGAGTTGATTGAGGAGTTGATGGAGTTATGTTCAGTTTGACTTAGTTGAACTAGTTGCATTTAGTCTAACCAACAAATACACTAGTCATGAGTGGTGTGAATTAATTATTAATTAATTCACTGATTATTAACTCATGAATCAACTGAGGAATACATCAGTTAACTCAGTGCATGGATAGTTCAGTGGAGACAAGTGTTAGAGATGAGTGAAAGGGAAAGACAACTGTTAGTTGTGACTATAGTTGTGCATGAGATTTGCACAATCAATGGATTGAGTATTGCCAATGAGGATTGCGTGGTATATCCGAGGAAAATATGAATTTGGATCATTCATTTATCAATATTCTCATGCAGGATTGCGCAGTGGAGGCAGGCAAGTAGTGGAGGAGATTTGAACCAGTGATTGATTCAGATCTGAGCTATTTTGTGTGTAACAGGTGGAGATAGTACTGAGTACTTGTTCTCAATCAATATGATATACAGATAGTTGGGGGTTTTCAGCTGTATGCTTTCCCCGTGATATACTGTGTTGATATGTGTGATTGATGCTTCAATGTGGGCATGCGATTGTTTCTTAATTCCGCAAAATTGATGATCAACGTAGAGGAGGTTATGTATTATGCATGATTTTGCAAATAGTGTATAATCAGGATAATTTTTGTGCATAAGTGTCATATTATTCAAAATTTCTACATGGTATCAGAGCTCTGATTTGTAGAACAAGTTCTACATGGTATCAGAGCTGGTTGATTTGTAGAAGAGATTTCTACAGGATATCAAAGCGAGGATTGATCATCGGATCTATTATTTAGAAAGTGTTTGCATTTTATTTCTTCAGGCAGAGTCTGTAATCAGGCCAGGTAGCCTCTGGATTCATCCTTCTTTTGGAAGGTGAGATATATAGTGAATGCCCATACAGTCGATCTCTGTACAAGAAATACTCTGTTCTCATGAATTTTAGATCAGAAGCGGTTGAGTTTTGAGCTGGTGGAATTCAAATTTGCAGCAGTGTTTTCTTGGTGTCAAAGTTGAAATGTATTTCAACGGAT
>APFE031720416.1:32624-51504 GCA_000404065.3 Pinus taeda
GTGCGAGATGCATGGAGATGTTGCAGTAGCATAGGTTTTAGAGAGGGAGCACTTTTCAGTAGCAGGTAGAGCTTTAGCATCAGAGTATGTTCCTAGCCCAACAGAGGGGTCAGTTGGGAGTGTTTTTGTTCCAAGTGTTGTTGGAGCAAGTGGACCAGGTAGATGTGTCACATGCAGAACATTCTAGAGTTACAGGATAGGGGTTGTATATAATCCATATCTTGTTGAGAGGGAGTGTTGAAAATGCAACAAGATGATGGAGCTTAGTGAAAAGAAGTCGCCTTCACTAAGTGTGCCCGCTGGCTATTTTTGGTGCAAAGTCTATTTTTAGACATATGGATCATGGTCTATGAGTTGCAGGATGCTATTTGTAGATGATTGGTCAAGTTGGTAAAAATATATGGACCTCAATTTTTAGACATATGGGCGGAGTCTATTTTTAGATTGCCAGGCTAAAAATAGATCAGTCGAATATTATTAGCTCTTAATAATATTTGGACTATAAACATTATCTTATTCTCTTGGAGCACTTCAGTTTGAGCTCTAGATGTGGCACATGCAACTGCTAGAAGGAAATACGCTTTTCTTATGGGTTACTTGAGCTATTTCATGATAGACTTCAGTTAGAACTCAAGTGATTGTGTTTGGTGGAGTTGATTGAGGAGTTGATGGAGTTGTGTTCAGTTCGACTTAGTTGATCTAGTTGTATATAGTCTAACTAACAAATACACTAGTGATGAGTGGTGTGAATTAATTATTAATTAATTCACTGATTATTAACTCATGAATCAACTGAGGAATACATCAGTTAACTTAGTGCATGGACAGTTCAATGGAGACAAGTGTTAGAGATGAGTGAAAGGGCAAGACAACTGTCAGTTGTGACTATAGTTGTGCATGAGATTTGCACAAACAATGGATTGAGTATTGCCAATGAGGATTGCGTGGTATATCCAAGGGAAATATGAATTTTGATCATTCATTCATCAGTATTCTCATGCAGGATTGCACAGTGGAGGCAGGCAAGCAATGGAGGAGATTTGAACCAGTGATTGATTCAGATCTGAGCTAGTTTGTGTGTAACAGGTGGAGATAGTACTGAGTACTTGCGAGAAGTATTGTACTATGTATTGTTACATGTTCTCAATCAATATAATATACAGATAGTTGGGGGTTTTCAGCTGTATGCTTTCCCCGTGATATATTGTGTTGATATGTGTGATTGATGCTTCAATGTGCGCATGCGATTGTTTCTTAATTCCGCAAAATTGATGATCAACGTAGAGGAGGTTATGTATTATGCATGATTCTGCAAATAGTGTATAATCAAGATAACATCTATGAATAAGTGTCATATTATTCAAAATTTCTACAACTAGGGTCCAATGCGGCGATACCTTTGAATAAAAAAGATAATCAGGGTCCACACCCAACAGAAGCCATTCCTTTGCTTGTTAATGGACACTGATTGAAAATGTACAAGAGATGTTTATCAAAACAAGAGTTCGTTGATGATATCAATAAAAAAGTGATGATGGTGGAGAAAGTTCCAGCTCCTCCCTAATCAAATCACTGCAAAAAAAAAGAAAAGAGAAAAGAATAAGGACTCATGTGAAAACCTCCATGAGGTGCCTGAGTCTCATCTTTGGGTTGAAAACCTCTTGAGGGAGCTGAGTGATGAAAAAAAAAAGAGAGAGAAAAAAAAAACAAAAGGAAAAAGAGAATAAGAAGATCCCTAGGTGAAAACCTTTCTTGAGGCGTCTAGGTAAAACAGCTAGAGTGAAAACCTCTCTAAGGCAGCCTAGTTGTTTTTCAAAAAAAAAATAAAAGGGAAGAACATTTTTATTTTCTCATGAAATTTCCATTTGGATATGGGCAAGAAGGACGGTCAAGGAGAAAAAGAGGATCCCAAGGAGGCCCTTGCCACTCACATATTTATTCTCTTCACTCCTTACCATGCATTCCTTCATCATTTTTGTCATTTTCCCACTCCATTGCTTCGATTTATACAAAGACTGTGTTTTCTACAGGATCCCCTATATTCCTATAGGATCCCCTGAAAACCTACAGGATGATCCTGTAGGAATTACAGTGACCTAGAAATCCTATAGGAAGCAATCCAAAGGCATATGATGGACTTGTTAGGTCCATGAAATTCACCCAATTCATGATCTAGCACCTCACCTCGTCCACCATCATCATCCCTACACTCACCATTCAAAAAAAAAAAAAAAAATAGTTTTCACAATTTTTTTTCTTCAGTCTTCAAAGAAGAAAAGGGAAAACAAAGAAGAGTAAAGAACATCACCCGAGCAAGCAAAATGATTAAAGAATTCTGAGGGAGAAGCAGTTACAGGACATCTTAGAGCAGCTTATCCCACAGAATGCCAATCACACTAGCAAAACGTCTTCAGTAGGATGATCTAGGAGCTCCAAAGCAATAGCATCAGATCTTCAACCACAGATACCTGCAAAAAGAGAGAAATCATTAGTAGACAACAAGAGGATGAAGAAGAATGGCATGTAGCAAAAATACACAGCAACACCTCTGGTCGTTGACAACTACAACATAGCATTGAAACCATAGGTAAGTATCCCTCTCGCTCTCTCATATGCATCATGTAGTAAAAAATTGTAATACAAGATAGTTCGTTTATAAGTGAAAAGGTGGCCAGTTAATGTGGCCATTTTCATTCAGTTAGCACATGCACAACCAGGTGTCCTCTCACACGTGGCTACAATCAACTCAAAGACAAAGAAGGAGTAGGACAAAAAGTAGTTAAACTATGGATCTACAAGGTGAGAGCTGATTATGAGGAGTGGGAAATGATAAGGTGGTGGTGGGGACCTCCGACCAATAGTCCAAAAATGGCAATGTAGCTTTCCTACCAGCACACCACCTCACCCCGAATCACCATAAGAGGAAATAAAACATCATTCCCATGCATTCATGCATTTCACCTCCTTGAAATTCCCTCACTCAAGTCGCTCTCACAATCTAGGCCACCCACCAGAAGCAAACATCCATTGTTCACTACATATGAATTCCTATAGGAGCATGCACAGGAATTCCTACAGGATACAGTCTACATGATACACAGAAACTATCTACAGGATTGGGAGAGAAGAGTTCAGAAGGGATATCACGGGAATTGGCCATTGCAACCAGTCTAAAATGGTAGGGTCTAAAATTACATTCCCCTTTGCAAGTAAATGAACCAGGGATAATGTAAATTTGAGTGAATTTAGGAACTGTGTGAAGGGAATTAAATACATAGTTAACTTTGTTTTGCTCCTGCATTTGAAAAATTGTTTCAACCTTCTCATTTTTTTCCTCAAGCCTCACCAGCAAGATGACATGAGGGTTTAATAGGAGAGATCCCACAAACACTGTGAGGATCCAACAACACCCCCAAGTGTTTGAAATATTCATGAGACATAACTGGATGGGGTGTTTCGAAAAATTCAGAGGGTATGATGATGAGGTGGCTGAATAATTTTCTCTCTCCCTCACTCCAAACAACATAATTGATGCCACTTTTGTAATAACGAGCCTCACTATAGATCTCACCCCTGAGGTCATCAATAGAGTCACCACACTTCCCCTAGGAATACCATGGAGAAAAGAAGACAAAGGAGATAGCCAAGTTGCTAAAAGAAAAATCTTTTTAGAAGGTGAGGAACCCACTGAGGATAAAAATGGAGTAAGGAGAGAAAGTCTGCCATACCCATGGAGTGAGGTAGGATAAAAACTAATAAAGTACATCTCATGTGAGGTTAGATATATTTTTTTCTATGGCTATCATTTCAGGATCCTTGAAGAATTAAGATTTGGAGTAGAAATACCCCCTCACCAAAGGCTCAACATACACTATTTATTGCTTCAATCACTCATAGGCTCAAGCATCAAAGTGAAGGAGGGAGTTCCCAAAAATTAGTGCACCATGGCTTGATTAGGATCCTCATTGAAGATGCCCTCCAAAACCTCAGAACCCAAATAACATGGTCATTTTTTAGAGACATGGCAGCAGAGGATGAGATCAAAGCTCTCACTTATGATGTTAGTCCTACTGTTAGTGAAGAGGAAGTAAAACAGGAAGAGGAAGATACAAAGCAAGATAAGGATGAGAATGATGAAGAAGGAGCTGAAACAAAGGAACATGATGAAGATGAAGAAGAAGAGGGAGAAGAGAAGGAGGATGATGAAGAAACAGAGGAGGAAATTAAGGCAGAAACTGATAGAGATGATGAAGAACTACAAGAACAAGAAAGCAGGAAAGACAGAGTGGAATAAGGCAATATAATAGAGGGGAAAATACACAAGGAGGAGTCACCTAGGGTGTCTCCAGAGGCCACTGGGAGAGAGGCAGCAGCTGCCCTCACTGCTCTCATCACCCCAATCAAGAAAAAAGGAAAAAGGGAGAGGTAGAACCCATTATCTTTCAGGACAAGAAAGAGCACAAGAATAAGACAGGGGAAGCCACAAACATCAACCAAAATTCCTATTGAGATTGAATATTCCCCTACACAAAAAGAAAAAAATGCCCTCCCCTAAGTGTCCTATCACCTATATGAGGAGGCCTACTACTAGATCAACTTCCTCAAAGGGTAAGGCAATCCTACAGGATCCACAACAAAATCTACAGGAAGAAAAAACAGTCCTACAGGATACTCTGTTGAATCTACAAGAGGAACATAAATTGGAAAGGAAGGTAGGGGAGCAGCAAGAAGCTAAAGAGGAGGACCCAGAGACAAAATAACATAGCCCCCAACCTAACCTAGACTCCTATTGCCAATTTATTGAAGGAGGCATGGTCATACTGTTATAGCTCCAAATATCACCCTTGATATTTGTGATGCTGCATTTATGGCCTAGGGCAACCCCTCCTTCCAGACTTGGTCCACATACTTAAAAAACAATGTTTTATTCCCTGTACACAATATTTCCCTGAGCTAAACGCATGTGTACGTGGGTCAGTGTATATCCAACCCATGTATATGTCTTAAACACTTAAAAAAAATTAAAACTCCTTAATTTTGGGTGGAGATCACAGGTTTTACCTGTTGATTACCTATTAGTGTCTATGGCCCCAACTATTCCAAACGAATTCCCAACTAAAAAACTACTTTGGGAGAAGTATAAAAAGGCTTCAATGGGAAAGCCTTAAAGAGGATAAGAGAGAGAGAATTACTCTACTGAGATTATCCCTGATCAAGTATGAAGATCCCTGTACTTCCAACACTTCCCACACTACAGGAAACCCTTGTTTCCTTGAGTTTTGATGTCATTTCACTAGTTGAGATATCCTTGTGTGAGTCATGGAAGGATCCTTTTGAAGACTTGGGATTGGATGGACTCGAAGGATGGTTCCGCATAGAGCCAGCAAGAGGAAGATTTAGGTGATATCCTTCCTTGCTTTGTTTTAGTTATCTGCAATAAAGAAACATTTGTCTTGTTCCCAAAATCAATCTTCTTTATGCATACAATGTTATTGTTATGGTTTACATATGAATAATTGTTTCAATGTATAGTTAACCATCTTTCAATATGTTGTAAAGTTGATTTCTATATGATACTTTGTCCATATATTGCTATGCTTCTTTGAATTGGCGGTTTTGCAGGTTCAAGGATCGAGAGGAACTCTAAGAGGGTTTGGATCCTAGCTGGATCTACTCGAACGAAGGACCCTGAGGTACACATCTCTTTGCATAGTTTACTTGTTTAAGTATCATGTCTGTGTGGAATGCTTGTCTTTCATTGTAGATAACTGCTCACACTGCTAGGGTGTTGACCCAAATCCCTAGGGGACTTAGTCCCTCAACATAATTAGCGACTCCGCTGGGAAATATAGATTCCAATCCGTAAACTAAGTGAAAGGGTGTAAAACTTGTGGTAGTCTTTACCGAGGTTCAGTATGCCCAAAAAGATAGATACAACATAAGATGCCAATTGGACCAGGTTTTGTCAATCGTCCTTTGCAGGATCATCTTAAGGATTTTGTTCACAGCCTCGACCTGTCCAGTAGTGAATGAGCATTTCAAGCAAGCGAGTATTTGCCTTCATGTTCGGTATTTTGAAGAATTTTTACAAACCGCATCCCCTTAGTGCATCTAAGGCCTGTTGATCATTCATAACCTCATCATCAACAGTGGCATGCACCCTTTCCCTCTAGGTGATTGTCATCCTGAGAAAAAAAAAAGTTTGGATCATTTGTTTTTTGTTTTGAAATTAAAACGGCATATACACGGGTTTGTTTTATACTTAGTTGCGTCTAGGGCCTATGTATACACAGGTTGCATATATCCAACCCACATATATGTCGCAACAAAATTTTTGACATAAATTCAATGATGAGACCTTAATTAAAATTCTTAAAAACAATCACAAATTGATGCAAGCCAAATTTGGGGGTTACCTGATGATTTTGAGAAGACTTGAACGGTCGGATTTAGCGAGGGGCAAGCTTGCTTCTTTTTCTCCACTCCTTGTGCTCTCAACTCAAACGGTAACAATGGTGAGTCAAAAGGTCATTTTATAGACTTTGAAAATGTCAATTTTTTTTTTCAAAATTTGATTTTTTTTTTGTCTCGTGTATCTTTTAACTTAGGAGCTTGAATTGTCAAGAATAAGTCGTTTTTCAAGACTTTTTGGACACTCCTTCGATGATTTCAATTCAGTTCCATCATTGTTGACCTGTCTTGGAAGGTATCGTTTACTTACTGGCATATAGGTTAGGGAATCCATTCTTCTGTTGCATTTTGCATAAGTAGCCTTCATCTATCGATATACTTGCCATAGGGTTGATCCCATCGTGTCATCATCAGTAAACCAATTTCACTCGCCGACTTTTTAAACCTTGACACAATGGTAGAGCCATCCTTTTCATGGGAATCTTAGTTAGTGCCTCGCTAACATTTGTTGCCCATGCTGCTTCATTTGAGTAGGCATGGGATTCCTCTTTAGTCCCACCATGACTTATGCATTGTAGACTCATTCCTCTTTGCTTCTTTGCTTCGTTCTAGCCTTATAACCTAGAGGCTCCTTCATGTTGAGTTGTACTATTGCATTGCATATTGACTATTTGCACCTTTTGGCCTTTAGCCGGCTTCACTTGGACTCATGTCGAAGCCAAATTTTGACCAAGCCATCTGCAAAATAAAACTTGCAATCCCTTAACTTCTACAACTTGACACACTATGACCAGTGGAAGGAACATACCTTTGAGTGTCTTTGACCATTTTTTCCTCCCTACATTGAGCATAGGATTGTTCCAATCCAAGGAACCAGATCATCTACTTCACTGACACTCATTATTTCCACTATATTATAGCATTCTTTTATTATTTTTCAAGCTTAATGGAAAAGACAAAAAAATTATATATTCCAAAAAGAGTGGGAACAGGACAATATTTCCATTTATTGTTGGCAGCTAGAGTTGTGTCACCCTTGAACAAAGCACTCAAACAAAGTGTCTCCTACATTTGGGTGGGATTTAGCTTGACTTAGGTATGCCTTAACCTTGTTATTGAGTCAGTCCTCCTTTGATTGGTTATCTCTTCCAATCATATGGAGATTTCGTTCATGCTTCCTGCATGACAAGCTTATACAGAGTTATCATATACTGCCACAAAGTTAGCATTTGAGTCATGCTTTTGTTCAAGGAAAGTAAGCCTGAGTCGGCCTCTCTGTGGTGTCTCTTGATTCATTTTTTAGTCGGCCATTCCTGGTTGTTAGTACATTATTTCGCATCACATCAGTTATATTGGTCCTTTACTCGTGCTAGTTTGAGAAGGTCCCCATTGACTTCTTGCTGGAGGGTCTTCTCCTTATCAACGATGACACCTTGCTTTGAGAATAGGCCTAGAGCCATACCCTAGCCTTATTTTCATTATTGATAGGTCACCATGTGCTCAACATCGATCAGTATCATGGGTCTTTGACTGAGTGGTTTCCCTTGTGTTCGACGTCAGCTTACATTATCGCACATTGGGATTCGTGTAGTACATTGGTTTCCATTTGACCCTATTGGTGGATACCTCACCTCTGTGTTAGCTTTCATTATTGGTTGGTTCAGAGGGTTTCTATCATGTGCTAGCTACATTTTGTGTATGTGAGAAACGTGCTTCAGTTGGGTTACTACATCTTTTTCATCTAATTCCTTCCACATTATTGGCCTGTGGGTTACACTCATGCTAGACTGATGAAGGATGCCTTAATGCCTTCCCTCTAGCGGATCTTTCCTCATCGACTACGACTCATTGCTCTGGGGTAAAGGTCTAGAGTCCATTTGGTAGTACCTTGGGGTTTGCAGCCATTAGTGGCAGATCCTTCACTATCGACAGTGGGAAACCATCATTGTCTCCTGATTGATAGATTCTTCTAGGTGTTCAACTTTAGATAATTTATTCACACTTGTTAGATTGTACTGGGGTACCTTGACTCTCATTATCTTTATTGATGAGTAGTCTTGCGTTTGTTAACGGTATACATCAATGACCGGTAATCAAACGATTTCTCACATGGTAGACTTCATCTCATTCATTCCCATTGCGTAGAAATGTAATGCGGTGGCTGGTGAAGACCTCGGTTTGCATCATCATTCATTAGTTCACTTGACAGTTGCTCCTTTTGCTGCTAGTTGATACCATTCCACCTTATATGTGGCAGTCATTCATGGCGACATTTTATATGCTGACACCCGAGTTTGCAATGTAGTATCATCTTATTTTATCATGTTCGTTTGGTACTATTGGGATCAGTTTTTGACATCAGTGATCAACTTCATCTTTCAGCTTCATTGATCTTCTTATATGTGATATTCAGACATGTACTTGTTCGATCCTGATCAGATGATGCATTATGTATTTCCAGTCTCCTATACTTATAAACATAGTGGGTCTGCTTGTGCTTGATATGCAGACATGCTTTAGTTTCTCTAAGCATGGGTATGCCCACCTCAGACAGTGTTTCTTTCTAATCTCCTTTTGTGGCTTGGCAGGCTTAAATTTGGAGAAGTCCTTCTCAGTTTTTGGAAGGTTTCCTTTCCTTGTACTTAATACATTTCGTCCATCATATACACCTTCTGACCTCATATATTAGGGGGCATATGTTATAGCTCCAAATCTCACCCTTGATATTTGATATGATGCATTTATGGCCTAGGGAAACCCCTCCTTCCAGACTTGGTCCAAATACTTAAAAAATAATGTTTTATTCCCTATACACGATATTGCCCTGAGCTAAACGCGTGTGTACCCGGGTCAGTGTATACCCAACCCACGTATATGCCTTAATACACTTAAAAATTTAAAAATACCCTTAATTTCGGGCGAAGATCACGCGTTTTACCTGTTGATTACCTATTACTTCCTGTGGCCCCAACTGTTCCCAACAAATTCCCAACTAAAAAACTACTTTGGGAGAAGTATAAAAAGGCTTCAATGGGAAGGCCTTAAAGAGGAGAAGAGAGAGAGAATTACTCTGCTGAGATTATCCTTGATCAAGTCTGAAGATCCCTGTGCTTCGAGCACTTCCCCCACTACAGGAAACCCTTGTTTCCTTGATTTTTGATGTCATTTCACTAGTTGAGATATCCTTGTGTGAGTCATGGAAGGAGCCTTTTGAAGACTTGGGAATGGATGGACCCGAAGGACGGTTCCACTTGGAGCCAGCAAGAGGAAGATTCAGGTGATATCCTTCCTTACTTTTTTTTAGTTACCTACAATAAAGAAACATTTGTCTTGTTCCCGAAATCAATCTTCTTTATGCATATGATGTTATTGTTATGGTTTACATATGAATAATTGTTTCAATGTATAATTAACCATCTTTCAATATGTTGTAAAGTTGATTTCTATATGATAATTTGTCCATATATTGCTATGCTTCTTTGAACTGGCTATTTTGCAGGTTCAAGGATTGAGAGGAACTCTAAGAGGGTTTGGATCCTAGCTGGATCTACTGGAACGAAGGACCCCTAGGTACACATCTCTTTGCATAGTTTTCTTGTTTAAGTATCATGTCTGCATGGAATGCTTGTCCTTCACTGTAGATAACCCCTTGCTCTGCTAGGGTGTTGACCCAAAGCACTAGAAGACTTGGTCCCTCAACACATACCTCAAAAATTTGCCATCCCACTATACTTTGAGCTTGAGAAGGAGAAGGCCAGAACTCACTGATGGATGCAGATCACCAAGTCAAAGGGGGTGGAAGACATTGGGAAAATGGAAGATAAACTCAAAGAAATGGGTAGAGAGCTAAGTGGCTTGAGGGATGGAGAAGATATAATGAGAAATTAACTATAGACAGAAAATGCATGGCTGAGGGAACAACTGCAGGAGAGAGAGAACCAATTCCAGCTAAATCCATTGCTCTCTACCTCAAAGAACAATGACTACAGTTTCAGATTAAGACACTAGCACATAGCGGAACCATGCCATTTCAGAACTACCTACAGTTTATTGATCTTTGTGATCAAATTACACTAGAGGATAGGGCCAAAATGGTTGAGTTCTATTTGCACAAGATGGCCTCACATACATGAATGTATGGGACCCTAATGTCAAGCTAGGAGATATACAATTAATGGCTTTGGCATCATGGATGAACCATGAGGAGTCAAGAGCTACAAAAATGAAAAGGATATTGGCAAGAGAGAAAAATGAACCTCTTTTTATCATATTTGAACAATCAAATCCCATGGCCCTCATCAATACCTATAATTTTATTGAAAATGATCATCAGCTGGCACTTAGATATCTTGTTGCGCAAGAGCAAGCAATTTCACATTTTGAGGACATGTTTAGGCTGCTAGGAGATGATAGTATACAAGATTGCCTTAGAAGATGGAACATACTACCATACAACTTAAAGAAAAGAGAATATCACTCTCCCTCAAAGGTTGAGAGAGGCACTTAACATGACACCTATGTATAAACAATCTATTCAAAGGTTGAAGGTCAATTGGATAGGCCTAAAACTTAGTCCACCACTAATCTTAGGGATGCTAGAAGGGAGAAAAGAAGAAGAAGAAAAGATGCAGTGGGAAGAGGTAGAAAAGAAATCAGGCTTCTATGAACAAGAAGAGGAGACCACAACAGAGGCATGGGATGTCAGAGAGTCTACGAGAGCCATGAATGATATGGATATTGACCAAGTTGCTCAGAGGATGAGCAACACTTTCAGTATGGGGGTGATGATGAGCCTCATCATTGGGTAATCATATGGGCCTTAATTCAAATCCTAGCTTAGTCAAACCAAATATTCTCATAACTTATTGCATTCTTTTGATTATATTTTTTTTATGAGATGAGTTAGAGTTGGATATTTCGCTTTGTGGTATAATGTGCATTTAATGCGGGATTAAAGGAGAAAAGCAAGGAATTTTGGCAAAGACCAAGGTCAAAACGTGAATGGGACTAGGGAGAGGGATTATATGAGGTAAATACTCCTCATTTACTACCCCTCCATTCGAAAATTCCTCCATCAGCTCGGAGTGCAACCAGCTAAATCATGAGGACTAGAAGGCAACCGAGCAAGTGAGAGACAAAGCACTAGTTTATCGAGAGTTTTGGAGTTGAGCCTCCCTAATTTTAAGGAATTCGTTGGAGAATTTAGATGTATAAGTAGAGAGGCCTCTGAGCTTAGTAGGATTCGGATTTTTATTGTAAAACTCTACTCTTTATTCGAGCTGCAAGACTTGTGATAGTTTTTTGATGTAATTTATTGTTTTGGTACTAAGAATGAGTTTTGTTTTGAGTCAGCACTAAGTTAACTCAGAGGGTTGAATCTCTTGGGTTAGGGCCCAACCCTAGCATCCAAGTCTCCTCTTTATTGTACATGTATGCTTAGTGTAGATTCATATCTTAGTTGTTAGTTTGCTTATTTGATGCATTTCAATTACAAGTAGTATATATTAGATTGGTTGTGTGATAGTTTGCTTCCATTTTTACCTTCTTTCAAATAGTAGAACAGCAAGGAGAAAAAGGATCACCACAAGGTTGTCAGCATGTGTCTTAGCCTCACTTCCTCCCTTTGGGACCATGACTTGAGGAAGGGACCCTTCAGCAACCCCAAAAACAAATTTCTACTTCTTTTATGAGATTGGGAGTTTGTTGTCTTTAATTTAGTATTTGGGTAATGCTCCAAGGCAAATTTCATTGCCATCTTTTTCCATCTCCATTTTAGCAACTTTCTTCATGCATAATATATGCAATTGATTCATGCTTCGCTAGTTTGTGAAAATGTATCTTGTTGCATAGTTTTTTGAAGACACACATATTTTATGTACAGCAGGTGCTTCAGGAGGAGACCAAGACTTCATAACCAATAGCCACCTTCCACCTCATCCACCTTATCCATCCCTTGTTTCACCATCACCCTCACTAATTTTTCATCATTTTTCATTGAAATTCTCCTAAACACAATGAATGAATCTAGCCATCTCTTATCTTGGATATTGACTCCTGAGTGCTCCTAGCCCTTCTAACACTCCATTCCACCCATCACACACCTTTCCCAAGCTTCCCAACACCTCAAACACCTCACAATTAACTCTCAGTTGTATCCATCCTGTAATTCCTACAGGCTCATCCTGTAGGTTTCTAGTACATCTTGTAGGTTTTCCTAAAACAACTTGTTTTGAGGCTGAATTGATGGGAAACTCTAGGAAGTCACAAAAATCCTTCTAGGACCCCTCCACACCATCCAACCACTTCATAAACCTTCTAGCCATCCTTAAACACGTTCCATCCACCTGTCACATCCATAAGAACAATTAGTTTGCATACTTGATTTTGCCTAAAAAACCAAAAAAGTGAAAACAAATTTAGTTTAATTTCTTTCCTTTCATATTAGTATTGTTTGATGCTTTTTACTTCTGCAACTTAGATAATATCATTTGTTTAGCGTTGATTTAGCAATTCTTCTTAGCATATATTCTTAAATGGTTAATTAGGGTATGGTGTGGTTTAGCATTACATGTTGGCTTTTTCCATTATTGCAGTAGAGTAACTCTCTTAGAGTAGATTTTCCCTTCTTCCATCAAAGAATCAAGTTTCTTTTGACTCTATATAAGTTTGGCTTGGTACCCAGTGGTCTCTCGCCAGCTAAACAACGAAAACAAGCAAAACCATCTCTTTTACTTATGCATACAGCACTGTCACCTCCAAGTTTGTACGAACCCCAGGGTGATAAGTAAAGATGGTATCCCAAGAGTTGCAGCATCCTTGTTACAATGCTGACGCTCGTCACATACGCCACTTGGAAGAGGCGAACCAATGTGTATATGTGCCCTCACCAAGCTGAACCATAGCATAGTTCTTCAAATAATAGCTTATAATTTTGCATCTATTCCAGACTTCATACATACCCAAATCATAACATATAAAGGATAAAACATACCTTAGCATTCATATCTAGCCTATCCATTATTGGACCACATAATGATAAGTCATGTAAGGTCTTATGATCCTGATCCATCATTAGATCTCATCCATTATCAAACACTTAGGTGCATACTTAGTCCAGATCAAGAAAAGCATCAGATATTCATTACTTATGTACTTAGCCCTTTGACCTTATCCTCCATATACATTTTTAGTCTTTCTCAATACCTCAGACCAATACAACACTTAGAACCTGTGGTATTCTTAGACGAGATCAAGTAACCGCTATTCCACTCAACATTGTGAGCTAATACCATGGTATTGACCCTTGGTATTCTTTTAACCTTAATTTTCCATCATATGTGCTTTTCCTTCATGAAAGTGCATGCATATGTTTATGCTCTGTGAACCTGCTTGTATATGTTGCTTGGACTAGGTGAACCCACATATCCAACTTACATACCTGAAAACATTATTTTTCCTCAATTGCTTGATTCTGATCTGTAGTCCTTTGTTCCTGTTCTACTGTACCATTACTCTGTTACCTCTAAATAGCCCTGTTATAAGGTGATTTTTCATTGTACATTACTTCTGAACTGATTCCTTTGAAATTCCCTATATTTTTTCACATCTGTAAACAAAACTGCCATGCATTCTATCACATCCTGTTTCTACTTTTATCAATTAGTTCATTCAAAAAAGAACAACTCTGATCAAGGACAACAGACACTAACAATCTCCCTATAGCAAACCTTTGACCATTATTCTGTTCCATCATTTTGTCACCTCTGATCTCTCCCGTAGATTCATCTAGTTATCATATACTTGTTTTGCTACAAATAGGTTGCCATCAAGTACAACACATGCATCATAATGCCAACAAGGTGACCACAAGAGCATAGAGATGTGGTGGTTGTAGTCTGAGGTGGTTGCATAGGTTTAAAAATTAGGCCAAGATACCTCAATCGTATGGGTGCATAGGGTCAAGTTTCCTTCATATCTGAGTAGAGGTAGTCAAGGAAGTATTGGGATGGCTTTTTGTGTAGATGATTGTTGTTGCATATGTGCATATAAGATTATCCTAAAAGAGGCGCTACGAAAATGTTTTGGGTGCCTAAGTATAGTTACTCATGAGCTATTGAGTTATTGTTATGAGGAATTTTCATTGAAGACCCTAATTCATTTATATTGGAGGATAAATTCCATTGTCAGAGGGAAGATTTGATTGGGCCTATGTTCAATGACCTTGGTGAAGGTTTGTCATTGATAGAAGACATATATATGAGCTAATATATGCAAGAAATTATGAATTAATAGAGGACCTTTTGAGTAGCTGAGATAGAGGTATTGGAGCAACAATATTCTCTACGTGTATAAGTGGCAAAGGACCTACTAGGCTTTCAAGACAAGTGGACTGAAAGGGTTGGTGTAATCACTTCTTCAACAAGTAATAAAGTTGTTCTTGTTCTTGGGAAGATTGATTTTTAATTATTGTTGACATCTA
The DNA here is from genome assembly GCA_000404065.3 of Pinus taeda. NCBI lineage: Eukaryota > Viridiplantae > Streptophyta > Pinopsida > Pinales > Pinaceae > Pinus > Pinus taeda. Next base: position 47,515 of record APFE031720416.1, read on the forward strand.
GCCCCAACTTTCCTTGTATTAGGGCTAATTGTAAGGGCCATGATCCTTGGTAAGGGAACCCTATGTTTTGTTGTATTAAAGCTATAATATGGTATCAGAGCTAATTTGAAGGGATAGTTGAATCAAAGTGTGCACGACATACAAAGCAAGAGGGAGTTGTTTTCCTTGTTGTTCAAGGACTAAAAGCATGGGGAAGTTGGTCGTGAGTCTTGAGTATGATGATATATTGAATGGCTTGTCCAACTATAGTCCTTGGAAGGAAAGGATCAAGCTTGTCTTGTTGATGAACAAGAAATGGGATTTTTCTAACAAGGAGATTCAAAAGCCAACTAACCCTAAGGAGTTAGAGGCATATGAAGACTTGGATGTCAAGGCTAAGATCATCATCCTCGATGGTGTCAAAGATCACTTGATACCTCATCTAACTAGGAAGAACACTACACAAGAGATGTGGAAGGCTCTTCAAGACTTGTTCTAGAATAAGAACAAGAATCAGTCGTTGGTATTGAGAGAGAAGTTGAAGAGCATCAAGATGTCAGATGGAAAAAGCGTGGCTTCATATCTGGCGAGATCATCTTAAGTTCAAGATGAGCTAATTTCCATTGGATATAACCTTCTAGAGTCAGAGCTAGTGAGTACTACTTTGAAGGAATTTTTGGAGGAATGGAAGCCATTTATCAAAGTGATTATCATTCGAGATAAGTTCCTAGATTGGAATAGGTTATGGTATGATTTCATCCAAGAAGAACTGCAGGACGAGGATCTTCACAAGAATAAGAAGTCTGGTAAAGATAACACGTCTCTTGAGGGAAAGATGAAGGGTAAAAAAAAAATAAGGACTTGAGCAAGCTGAAGTGTTACACATGTGGTGAGTATGGTTGTTATGTGAGCAAGTTTCCACAAAAGAAGTGAGATAATGAGAAGAGGAAGGAGATAGTTAGGGATGTACATCTTCAAGTGAGCTGGATGACTTCTCGAAAGGTTGGAGGAGGACTTTGATTTGGTTTCTCATTTCTTTGAGGGTTCTATTGATGAACTTACATGGGTACATGGATAATGGAGCATTGAAGCATATAACAAGTTAGTGTGAAGTTTTTGAGACTCTAGATCAATGGGACTTGAAATTGCACAAGGAAGTTTGTGACAAGAGTTAGAAATTTGTCAGAAGGTTAGGTGCTACTCCATTCATGATGGGTTCAAATGGGAAATTACAAGTTCAAGATATACTATGAGTACCGAAGCTCAGGTAAAACATGTTGTCTGTCTTAGTGATCAAGGCGAAGGGGTTTGAGGCGATATTCTAGGATGTTAAAGTGAAACTCGGGCTAAGAGGCTCTAACTCTACTAGATATTCAATTAGAGGTAGGGAGCATGGTATATATAGGTTGACAAGAAAGTCTATAGATGAAGGGAAGAAGTAGGTTCCAGAGACTCAAATGGAGTCTAGTTTGACCGAGAGTTTGCAGGTTCAGATGAATAGTATGCAACCTAAAAAACATGCATCATCAATGGGGTGTAAGGAGACTTCTACTAGCAAGAAGGAACTATGGAATGCCTTTAAGGCATTTCAGGCGAAGAAGAAGCGAGAAAATTCTAGTGGTAGGGACACTACTAAGGATACTGTGGTTCAATCTACAACGTATGCCTGAGTGGTGGATACCAAAGATTGAGCTAGTGTTGTTGAAGAGTTACTTCTGAGAGGTGGAATTACCTCCCTTACTAAGAGGGAGTGTTGAAATTTTTAGCTTGGGAGTTACTCCATGTTATGAAACCAGCTCAAGAAAAGATAGAAAAGATAGATCAACGCCTTAGAATTCATCCTCTTCGAGGGGGAAACCCCCTTTACATTACATAAATGAACAATTCTGGGATGATACAAATGACAAAACCTCCTTTCTATATATAGGAGTCTAATGAGTCACAATATAACCCAGCTGACCTAACAATAATAATATAAAGCCACAAAAATAACAATAGAGGGATTCTATGGGGCACAGTAATAACAATATGGGGGCAATAGGGGCACAACAATATTAATAAGGGGTACAACTACCATAGTAATGGGGTAATCACTAGTATTATAGGACCCAACATGCCCCTCTCCTTCAAAAAAAGTGTTGTCCTCAACGCTTGAGTAGTTCTGGATACTTCTGTATAAAATTCTCATCCTCCCATGTGGAATCTTCCGCAGATAAGTTCTTCCACTTGATAAGATACTCCGAAATTGATCGATTTCGTAGCTGTCAAGATCTTGTTTCTGTGACTGCTTTCGGTTCCAATATAATTTTTCCTTCCTCGTCAAGTTCTAGCAATATTGTTTGAACTGGGAGTGTCGCCTATAACCTTCTTTAAACATGAAACATGGAAAAATGGGTGCAATCGAGAAGCTGCAGGAAGATCCAATTTGTATACCATAGCACCAATCTTTTGCAACACCTTGTATGGACCATAATACTTTGGTGATAATTTATTATCCTTCTTAGCTTGCTTGAGGGACATTTGCTTATATGGTTGTAGCCGTAGAAATACTCAATCACCTACAACAAAAATTCTTTCGCTGCGATGTTGATCTGCCTGTTGTTTCATTCTATTCTGTGCCAACACGAGGTTATCATTTAAGAGTTGGAGGACTTGTTGTTGATGTTCGATGTGATGTTCCACTGCTTGAACCTTAGAATTTTCTCTTAAATATGATGTGATCGATGGTGGTTGATACCCATAAAGTGCCATAAATGGGGTCATTTTTGTTGCTGTATGGAAGAAGTGTTATACCACCATTCGCCAGAGGCAACCATTTGACCCATTGTGTCTGTTTATCAGATACAAAGCAACGAAGATATCCTTCCAAACATTTGTTTACTATCTCAGTTTGCCCATCAGATTGAGGATGATAAGATGAGCTATGAGCTAACTGAGTGCCAAGACAAGAAAATAATTCTGTCCAAAAATTTCCAGTGAAAATGGGATCTCTGTCACTTACAATAATCTTTGGGTTTCCATGTAGCTTTTGAATTGTTTCCATAAATGCCGTGGAAACTGTACTGGCCTTTAAATGGATGTGATAATGCACAAAAGTGTGCATACTTGGTAAGTCTGTCAACTACCACCATGATGACACTCTTTCCCTCAGACTTGGGTAAACCTGTGATAAAATCCATTGAAACCTCCTCCCAACGTTGGCTTGGAATGGATAAAGGTTGTAATAGACCTGGTGTCTTAATTGTTTCAACTTTATTTTGCTGGAAAACCAAACATTCCGCCACAAACTTTTGAATAACCAATTTAAGGCCCTCCCAAAAAAGTTCCTTCTTAACCCTGTGGTAAGTTTTTAAAAATCCCGAGTGCGCTCCTAAGGGAGAAGTGTGCAATTCCATAAGAAGCTTTTGTTTTAGCTGGGAATTCTTATAGAGGTATAAGAGAACTTTGTACCATAACGAATCATTTTTCCATCTAAATGTATCCGACATACTGGAATCTTGTTGTAACTTTCGAATAAGTGTCCACACTTCTTCGTCATTCTTCCATTCCTCCCTTGCTTCATTTATACAATCTGGTTGGATAATAGAAATGGTACATAACAATGCTTCCACATCCTCATCCTTTCTTGAGAGTGCATCTACCACCACATTTTTCTTCCCTTTTTTGTAGAGTATTTCAAAGTCATAACCCAACATCTTTGTGACCCACTTTTGTTGCTCTTTAGAGGATAATCTTTGTTTTAAAAAGTATTTAAGGCTATCATGATCTTTTTTTACCTTGAAGTGTCTTCCCATTAATTAGGGTCGCCATTTCTTAAGTGCATGTAGAATTGCCAACATTTCCTTCTCATAAATAGCTTTGTGTAAAAACTGTCCCTTGATTGGACGACTTTCAAAAGCAATGGGTTTTTCATCTTGCATTAAAACATCACCAATTCCATTTCCTGAAGCATCACATTCCACAATAAAGGTTTTTGTGAAGTTCGGTGTAGCTAAGACCGGTGCTTGGCAC